>BPLR01002623.1:0-37788 GCA_021605095.1 Caerostris extrusa | reverse complement strand
TATCCTATTCTAGTCCTTTCAAAAAAAAAAGCTTCTCTAATCCTCTTAAATATTTTTTTTTTTTTTTCAAAATATCGCATTTTCTTAAACTATATTAATTTTCAGCTGCTATTTGTAGAGGGAACTGTCGGCCGAGTGGCTAGCGCTCGGTACCACAGGTTTCGGGTGCGAGTCCCCGGCGGTGCCATGGGTGTTTGTAGCGGTTCGGAAATCCACTTTTAAACTGTAGGTCCCGGTCTAATTAGCCTAAAGTGTGCATAAGATGACCGTAGAGCGACAAACCAAACTATTAGTAGAAACGAAAGTATAAGCATATTATGGTTTAGTAATAATTGTTGTTCTAATACAGCTGGCAAGAAATGCTTAGACAGCTTGGTCTTCGATACCTTAAGGCAAACTCTGCACAGACGTTACTCACTTTTGCATTACTCAGCGCGTAACTTGAAGATAAGCCACGGACACGAAGTAACAATACCCCCGCAACGCTCTACGATCCTAGTAGGACGGGGGACGTACGGTTTAAAAGTGGATTCGAACAACTACAAACACCCATGGCACCGCCGGGATTCGAACCCGAAACCTGTGGTACCGAGCGTCAGAGCGTTAGCCACCGGCCATTCAGGCCCGGTTTAGTAATAATCACCACTGTAAAAAAGTAAGAGGACTGTTTTGAAATGCATTTTCTGGGAAATGTTTTTCGAAAAAATGTAATCTTTGTTTTGTTTGTTTCTTATCCCACTTCTAGCCTGATAGGCCATCTAGATAAAAAAGTCCATTTGGGCCCATTAAAATTCCATTCTCCATCCATGAAGCCCATTTGGTTTCATGGGATGGAGGGAAAGCGGACAGCTTTTTTGTGATGGAGCACCCGTAGGTAGAAATCTGACTTGTTTTGAGTCGCTGAAGAAGGAGAGTAGTACCTTCCAGGAGGACTTTTTGAGGAACTACTTAGCATTTACGTATCGTATGCAAGAAAACAAGAAAAATTCCCACCACCTAGTTCGACTCACGGAGCAAAGATGCCGAACATCACCATCGAGGTTCGTCGTTTTTGAAACAATGCCTACAACAAAAGCCGCCAGTGGAAGGAACCTCCACCGTAAAGGCTCGTTCCCACCGAGGCGTAAAGCGTTGAAGATTCACTCGGTAAGGCGAGAAACCCCTTCACAGCGAAACGTCAGAAATAGCATTACGCCTAGTGAAGTTCCGCTTCGAATTGAAAGTTGGTCGACTCGAAGCTGTGATTTCCAAACCAGTTCCAGGCGAACGGGCTAAGGCTGGTGATTGGTCAGCGCTTCACGCTTCAACGCCTCATGCCTCGGTGGGAACGAGCCTTAATAATCACCAGTGGCACGCGTTGCAACTGAACCACGAGTTGGGCAATTTAGTCTTTTAAATGATAATTCAAAAACTTTACACTTTTTATACTATTTAAAAAAGAAAATAAAAATATTTCTTTTTTTTATAAAATTCAATTACCTATTCTGTGAAAAATAGACAAGCTACCAAATAGGGCAGAGCGGAATAATAGGTGAGAAAGATATTTTTTCGAGGGGGTTTTTAATTATAATAAAAATAGTTTTAATTTTTAATAATTAAAATTTTAAATTATATAATATCAAAAAGAAAAGTAGACGAAAAAAATTTGATCAATACATTTTTTTCTTTTTAAAACTGCCTTGCGCCGCGTCTCTCTGACTAGCACCCTAAGAAATAATTGATACGTCCATTTCCGCCTTTAAAACCGGATGTTTACACCTTTACATAATCTGTGGTCGAATTTTTATTATTAATAGATTTAATCTATAATCTAATAATCTTTAATCTGTAATCTATAATATCCCTATGTATTCATATATTCAAACAATTATTTCATTAAAATATTGTCATAACACATTTCTTTAATTGATAAATTTTTTGAAATGTACTCATTTTTCGTAATTTTTACATGAAAAATTATATTCAAAATTTTTTATGATCAAATTTAAAAATAACCATTTGAACAATATTTAATCAGTATAACTTCATTATGAAGAAAAATGTATCATTTATATGTTCTATTTTTTACATTAATTCCAAGCATAGTAGGATTAAAATAATTAAAGCAATAATTTAGTTATCAGTTTGCATTAATTTAGATAGAGCACGGTTTCTTAATTAAAAGTTTAAGAATACCTTAAGGGTAAGTCCGGGAAATCCTCGAACTTGAATGAGGGGCAAAAATTGTTATTAGTGGACTGACCTCTAATTAAATTCATTATTCTTCATAACTAGATATCGTTAGTAGTATTGTTAGTTAATAGTATTGCAATAGTAGTATTGTTATATCTAAAAGAAGTAAGATTGTTTCTTTCACGCAATTTGATAATGTAATGTTACCTCTAACCAAAAAATAATGATGAATAATAAAATTACAACTTATAATAAAATTATGACCTATAATAAAATTATGACTTATAATAAAATTATGTCTTATAGTAAAATTACGACTAAACAGTTTTATAATAAAATTAAGACTAAACGGTTTTAATAATAAAATTACTTCTTTAAACAGTTTTTATAATAAAATTACTTTTAAACAGTTTTTTAATAAAATACGACTAAACAGTTTTATAATAAAATTACAACTAAGGGTTTTATAATAAAATTACTTTTAAACAGTTTTATAATAGTTAAGACTAAATGGTTTTATAATAAAATTACGACTATGCAATATAATGAAAATGAACTGTTTGAATGTATTTTATTTATTTTTTTTCGATTCGTTTCAAATATAACTCTCTTAAATGTGACTTTTTAAAAATAGATAAAAATAATAATTTATTAATGAATTTTTTTCTTTTCTTTTTTTTTCGACATTGTAAATATAATTCCTTAATAAATGAATTCCTTCCCAAAGGAGTAATAAATTGCTGTTATATAGCATAATAAAAAAATTGTTTTCTTTGTGAAATGAATTATTATTTCTTATTTTCTCTCACAATAAAGTCAATAAATAAATAAATAATAATAAAATTAAATTAAAATAACGTTGCGATAATTGAAAAATTATACATGTTATATATATGTTGTATGCAAGTGTTTCTGAACTAAACTACTTTACTCGTGATTCAATTGTAAAGTACGTAGCTAATCGGCAGGAAGAGTCAGATTAGGTTCCACTGGTGGCGTCCATTGTAGCCACTGCTTTCGAAACAAAAGCACTTGATGGCATTTGCTGGCAGCGCGTAAAGCGTCGCATCGATATTGAGAATATCTGGTTAGAAATTTTCAATGATTTTTCTCCCAAGCGACTCTCGGCCTGTCCAGTTGGCGATCACTCTGGCCTTGCAGGGTACCACAGGCTTCAGGTTCGAATCCTGGCGGTGGCGTGGATGTTCGTTGATGGTTCGGGATCTACATTAAACTGTAGATCCCGGTATAATTAGCCCAAAAAGTATGCACAAAATGACCGTAGAGCGACAAACCATACCCATGCGACACTCAAATTCAGGCAGTCATCCCTAAGCCATTAATTGGCTAGCACTCTGGCTTTTAGTACCACATGCTTCAGGTTCGAATCCTGGCAGTGACATGGATGTTTTGTTAGTGGTTCGGAATCAATGTTAAACTGTAGGTCTCGGTCTAATTAGCCTAAAGTGAGCACAAAATGTCCATAGAGCGACAAACCAAATTTATACCCTAATTCGCTATTCAATTGTAAGATGCTTAGCTAATGTGTGCCGAAGGAGTCAGGTTTGGTTCCACTGGGGGCATCCGTTGTAGCCACTGCTTTCAGAAATGGAAGCACTTGATGACCTTTATTATAGACTGTAAAACGTCTCTCACATCGATAGTCTGGATATCTAGTTAGAAATTTTCGATGTTCTTCTTTACCACACCACACAAATTCGAGGGCAGTCACCCCAAAAGACCTCCTGGAAGTAAAAAGGCCTCATCCCTAAAAGCACCCGCCCCTCATCCTTCATTGGTGAGCCTAGGCATATATAAATTGGAACACAAAACTTCAGGGAGGGAAAAACATTTATCTTAAACAGCAATAAATATCAGTAATAAGGTAGTCATTGATAATACCTGCTGTAAGGATACAGCATGGTGATAAAGACAGAACATTCACTGTCCATCCTTTAAACACAGTGATAACGAGGCTTTAAAATTCCTGTGAGGGCAGAGTTGCTCTTGAGCAAAGAATGGTATTTGTTACTCAAATATCTGGTATTTCAGACGTCATCTTATTTGCTTTGCAACAGAGATAGGGAGGACTGGCGCCCTAGACATTCACTTCTTCTCCGTTGCCCCCTTGTGACAAAAAAATTTAAATGACAGGGACCAGGGTTCATCCCCTTGAAGCGAGGAATGCAGTTCGATAAGTAGGAGAAGGGTCCAGACGGAGGGAAATACCAATCCACCAACTCAACCTTTGCCGTTTGCATTCGAGAGTGTCAAGGTTAAGTGAAGGCTTCCCCCCTCAAAGAAGACGAAGCTACATGAAATTTAAAATGTTTCTTTTTGTTGTGGGGGAAGGAGGATTTTATTTTATCTTTTCTTACGATTGCATAATATCCGTTAACATTGATATGATTTTGATCGGAATAATGCCATTTCGAGCTGTACGTCTCGTTTTTATCTCTTGGTACTTTAGCCATTCACAATACCTCCTTCAATATCGAGTTATGGCAACGAATGAATAAAAACCAAATTACATATATATATATATACATAAATAATTTATATATGCTCTGGCACTCGGTGCCACAGATTTCGGGTTAGAGTACCGGCGGTACCATGGATGTTTATAGTGGTTCGGAATCGACTTGAAACTGCATGTCCCTGGCCTAATATGACTATAGAGCACTGGCGTAGGGCTGAAAACTTTACTACGCAAAAAGATAACATCTTCTGTCTAGAAATCTGCCGATAGGGCAGACGGTCTTGGCTACTATGGGGCTGTTGCGCCGATGAAGAAGGAGCTTAGTTTGGTTTGTCATTCTACGGCCATTTTGTGCATACTTTAGGTTAATTAGACTGGGACCTACAGTTTAACGCATTCGAACCACTCACAAAATCCATGCCACCACCAGGATTCGAGCCTGAAGTCTGTGGTACCAAAGGCCAGAAGGCTACCCAATTGGCCATGAGGCCTCCAAAGATGAAGATATATATAAATGAAATTTTTATGAAAATTATACATATATATAATTTTTATAAAAACTAACTAATTCTCAGGCAGTACACACCATGACCGTCTGCCTACTGGCAAATTCCGAAACAGGAGATGTTTTCTTCTTACGGGGTAGGTTTGTTAGCTCTACATCCAACAGTCATGTTAGATTGAGACCTAGGATTTAAAGTGGATTCGGAACCACTACATGCATCAATGGCACCACCGGGACTAGAATCCGAAGCATATGGCACCGAGAAAACCAGGCGCTAGTCATTCGGCCATCAGACCCCCAAATTTAAAAATATAATAATAAGGCCCCATAATTTTTTTTTTTTTTTTTTTTTTTAACGTTTTGCAATTTTTGAAGTGTCTGATGGTCGAGTGGCTAGCGCTCTGTCATTCTGTGCTACATGTATCGGGTTCGAATACCGATGGTGCTATGGAAGTTTGCAGTTGTTCGGAATCCACTTTAAGCAGTAGGTCCCAGTCTAATTAGCCCTAGTGAACATAAAATAAAAAATTATTACCAAAACAATTATATCAATTAGAATAAAATGTTATGATAAACGAGTCATTAAATTTCGTTGTTCAATTTATAAATTATTTTTAATTTCTTTGTTAAAAATACGAGACCTTAAAAAAAAAAAAAAAAAAAGAGGTTAATTGTTTTAAAAGTTTAATCATTTAATAACTAAATCTCCTGTGTTACTTAATTAAACACTGTAATATCGAAAAAAGAATTATTCGATTTATTTTTTAGAGATTCAAGGTTTTTCTTACCTAAATTTTATTATGTAATAGGCGTAATAGCAGACAATTTAGTTTCTCAATGATATAATTATTTAGTTTTAAGAAATATAAACACTTGAATATTTTATATAGAGATGAAAGACACGTGGCATATGAATGCACTGTTACATTTGCCGTGGAATAACAAATAAAAAAAAAGGAAGGAAACCTCGAAAATTATCTGACATATATGTATATCATTTCTTCATATTCTATAAAACAACAAAGATTTTGAGATTACAAAGATGGTTATTAATGGTTGGTTACAAAGATGTTGTTTGATCAACAACAAAGATGATATTACATTAATTTAATATTTAGATCCAGCAACCCAATGCAAAAATGATGGGTGAAATATCTGTTATTTATCGATATATATTTTTTATATTCATGTCCAAAAATGTTTGTTCACAATTTTTGTATTGATCCAAATAGGTTTACGCATTTTAGTGTATTATTCAGTAACAACCACAGCTATTTGATTAGGTCATAGCAACGACAATTTTAAAATGTGCTCAATCAAATAGCTGTATAGTGGTAGTAATCTTCTTTTTCATCGGCGCAACAGCCCCATGGTGGCCAAAAGGTCATCTGCCTACTGGCAGATTTCGAGGCAGGAGACGTTTTCTTTTTTATGGGGTAGGGTTGTCAGCCTTACGCCCAACCCTTTACAGTCATATTGTAACATTGATCTAAGGTTTAAAGTGGATTCTGAACCACTACAAACATCCATGGCATAACTGGTATTCGAACTCGAAACCTGTGGTACCGAGATCTAGAGAGGTAGTCACTCTGCCAGCAGTATATCCATAGTAATTGTATGTAATAAAAATGATAATAGCTGTATATATATATATATATAGTAAAGTTTTTTTATTTTCGGCAATTAATATTGTAATGTCAATGTTGTGTCAATATTGTATATATATATATCATATATATATATATATATAATTTTTAATTAATCATTAATATTTAAATATGATTGCCACAAAAATACAATGTTGTGTATGAAATAGATATTTCTTTTTAATATTTTTAATTTTAAAATGGGAAATCTTTTAAGCTGGATTCCTACCAGATACCAAGCAAGCCAATTAGAAGTCTGATCTTCTGTCCACTCAGGCTTCTGGTATCCTGGATCTCGGTATCCTGTAGAAATCCAGCTTTACCAGCTTGAGGTAATCACGAAGTTCTTCTTTATTAGAATTAATTTTTTTCAGAAGATTTAATTTTTATCTACAGGATATGCAGCGAGTTTCCTTGCGGAATCACGTTTCACAGTTTGACAACATCAACGTAGGATAACTTAAATCTTTCTTCACTAAAATATCAAAGCTAATAAGTCACATAAATATCTATATTTTCTCCTTTTATTTTTCTGTACTGCAAAGAAGTAATTCAGAAAAAATAAAAGGTTTTTTTTTTTAAATATTTTTTATTTATTTATTAATTTTCGTTTTAACGAAGAAAAATTTAAATTGATGTCTGATATCGAAATTATTTGAGCCATCACTGAAACACATAGAGCAGTAGTGTCGCCATCTATTGTTGAATTGTAGAAGAACAAACTGTTTTGAAAAGAATTACTGCTCACAATAAAAGTCATTTTATGAATACATATGATAAGAGGAAAAAAATTGAAGAATATTTCAGAATGATTATATTCTAAGTATTTTTAATGCTTTTTGAAATGCGAAAAAAACTATTTTCAAATAAATTAAATTTAAAAAAAATTTTTAATTGGAATTAATATTTTACATTCATTTTATTTAAACGTTACATATTATTTATTAGATTGGACCTTTCCGTCCCATAAGATAGATGGATTTTGCTGCCTGATGGTCAATCGTCTAGCGCTCCGGCCATCGGTATCACAGACTTCGAATCCTGGCAATGGCATGGATGCTTGTTAGTGATACGGAATCCACGTTAAACTGTAGGTTCCGGTCTAATTAGCCTAATATGTGCAAACAAAAATGACTGTAGATCGATAAACCAAACCATAGATTAATTTTGTAGTTCATTAATCATTAATTTTTATAGTAGCTTTGACAATCTGTATCAGGTTTGTTACAGAGTTGTGAAGACATAGTATAATTTAGCCGTTGGCCACACAAAAAAAAACCCTCGAAAATTTTCTAAAATGAATATATTTCGTTTATCTACAATAAAAATAAATGATGCAATAGAATAAAAATGAAATAATGCAATAGAATAAAAAATGAAATAATAATTCGATGCTAATACTACATTAATTTAATAGATGTTTTAGAATTTGATTTGTTTGTATTTTAAAATTTGAATGTTAGTGTCAGAAAAATTAATATTATTTGCAATTAACCAAGTTATGTAATGAATTGTAACAGTTATTACCAATTACCAATTATTAAAAAAAAATGTTTCAGTCCAACGTAAATATTCTGTTGAAATCTAGATCTTTAACGTTACATATTTTTAAATATAAATAATCGAGAATTTCTTACACACAGAGGGTAATTAGTAATTATGAAATCAAATTAATCAATTAGTAATTACGAAGTTTGTGTTCATCAAAACGCTATTACAAATTATTTTAGTGTCCAACTCGAGGACTAGTTGAATGTACGCCTGCCTTGTGCAGCAGTGTCCAAGTTTTGTCCCTGTTCCCGGTTTTCAGAAAACAAGAGACTCGGTGGTGATTGGGACAACATGTATAAGAGTCTCATGTATATCTTACCCCTGGTGGGAATTTCCAAATTTTCCCACCTCACCCCCAGGGTTTGTAACCCTTTACTAGTTAGAAAGGTGCGGGTAGAATATCGGACGACCTGCGGCAGATCACAAATAGCTCACCAACGGGTGCTAAAGGGAAGAATTCAGAGATAAAAACTCGTATGTGCGTGTCGTATGGGAGAGAACCCGGAAAAATTCCACCATGTAGCTTAATTATCAATGCGAGAGGTTTTCATACACCACAATCCTCATCGATCCACCTCCTTGTTTCTGAAAGCAGTGATTACAACAATGCCGCCAGTGGATTCGAACCTCGTCCCTCTTGCCCCTAGCTGCCCACATTGCCACTGGGTCTTGAATAGGACTGGTTTATCCCATACGTTATGCAATGTTGAAAATTCATTCATCTGTGGCTATTTAGTATGTAGGTCAGTGCTGAACATGAGCTCTACAGTACGGCAATAAAATATTTATATCAATTTTTTTCATTAATTTAAAGTCATTCAATTTTAATGAACGAGAATTCTACTATCAAGGCTGCCCTCCCACAGAAGAATTGGTGAGGGTATAAAGAACTAACGATGGCATAAAGAACTTTGCATAAAAATTGGTGATGTCATAAAGAACTGATGGCACAAAGAACTGTTAATGGCATAAAGAATCCATTAAGAGTTATAATTACTTATTAATTACAATAAATCTATTGAGTTATTAAGTTGGACTGAAGGATGTGGAGAAGAAGTTACAAATTTTCAAAATGCCAATTATGATTTTATTCATTTCAAATTACTGTAGAGTCAAATTTAGTATATGTGTTCGTAACTGGTCACCCATGCTTAATGTCGGATCTGATACATATCTGCTATATGAAAAGGGAATAACTTCACTTCAAATATTTTGTATTAGGAAACAGCAACAATAAAGCTTCTGTATAAAAAACACTGCTTTCTTTTGATGAAAAAATTGATATCGTTTTTTTATTGGCTATTAAACTTTAAGAATTTATTTTTGATACCAGATCCCCCTTTAACTACCATAGTATTAAGAGAAATACTACAGTTTAATTCTCAGTTTAAGGCCAAATATAGGGCAATTATTTCCAACTCAATCAGAGGGAAGACTTGGAGTTTCTTAATGGATAATCCCATTCCATGTAATTTTACCCAGCACGTAGGGGTAGTCAATTTCAGAACAATAACTGTACATGATCATCTTGCGAAACACCTTCACAGACTCAACTTGCCCTCTTGACTCATTCTGACATGAGTGGTAACCACTGACCACCACTTGAACTACTGTTCTGGACTAATTGAATAAAATGCTAATAATAAATACTACAAAAGATTTACTGTAAAAATACTGTACCGTATATATAAAAACTGTATGTATAAATATGATAAATACTGTACTGTATGTAAAAAAAATTGTAAATACTGTAGATAACTGTCAAATACTGCAGATAACTGTAACTGTTTTGTATAAGTACTGCATATTATTACTGTAAATACTGCAAAATATTTTAATTATTTTATGTGTGTTTCTGATTGGAAGTCATGTCGTAGGTTACAAAAAAAAAAAAAAAAAAAAAAAAAAAAAAAAAAAATTGACAATTCATAAGAGGAAAAAAATAGTTTTTATGAATTTAGGTATGATCTTACTCACTAGGAAATTTCCTTTATTTTTAATTCTATTGTTAAATAAACGAATCATTATTTATAATCTGTACTGCCTTTATATTAAGATGATACTCTTGGCTTTATAGGCATTTCAACACCATGGTGAAATCCATGGCAACACATTTCCAATTTTGCTTTTGTCTTAAAAAAAAAAAAGAAGCAAAAAGCGGATTTGAATGTTAAAAAGTATTCCTATTGAAACGTCTGAATAGAATGCGACATTTTGAGAGTCTTCAGGGACTGCTTAAGGTTTCTGGTTTTGCAGGAGCCACACAAACACAATGAAATTCTGGTTATTGTCTCGCAACCGTTGAAACAGCTTCTGCCGTAAACACTCCGGAGGCCTGACAGAACAATACGGAGCGAAGATATATCGAAATGATACACAGAAAACGCTGGCTTCCAAATGGTGCCCTTATCATTCACACACACACACAGAGAAACCAGCGTGGCAAGTGGAAACCGCAATAATGTAAAATAATTTTTGTCATTTTCCACTGCATTTTGGAAAAAGCAGAAAACACAAAGGATCATAAAACGAAGTTTCATCCGTTGGTGCTGTCTTTCGTGGCTGGTGATTTACTGCCAGCAGAGATTCACGTTTTCAGTCATTTATCTTTGATGCCAAATGATAGTGGTGCGAGAATTCTATATTTAGACGACGATGACAAAAAAAAAAAAAAAAAAAAAAAATTTCAAGACCTGATGCGGATATCTCTTTCATGATGAGCATGCGGAAAAAGACATCTCCTTGCACTTATAAAATGCATCTTCATTAATACTTTAAACCAAGGGTCGTCAACCCAAATGATTTTGAGATTGCATCCAAACTTCGCGGGCCGCATATAAAATTATATATCCCCATATTAGATTTAGATCCACTATAGACATATTTTTGGAGTGAAAAATTGAAACAGAATGAGTTATTATTATTGTGTTTACTTTTATTCTTACACGTAAGCATAGATAATATAATAATAATGATACTAAACGCAGATTGTAAAGAAATATATAACACTAAGAATGAATAAAAAATATACAAATATAAAGGAAAAGGAAATCATTAAAAAATATTTATTTTACTATGCGCTATTTGTTTCTCCACTCTTTCACTTAGCGTTGGCAAATTCTAAGTCTATTGTTAAGTAGTTAGGAATAGAGAGTCGTTATAAAAAAAAAAAAATCGATTCAAGAATCGGAAATATTTTGGACTTGATGATACTTCGTCGTCGTCCTTGTGTTCACGGAGTTCCTTGGTCTATAATGACCTATTACTCCAGGATTATAGATTAAAGTTCATGGTATGGAATAAAACATTGATGATTATAAACAGTAATGAGTGATCAAGGTATTGCCCAATAATGAAATAATTACAAGTTAAGAATAAAAAATTAAAAGAAAAAGAAACAAGATAAAAAAAACCAGTTACAGAAAAAAATATACATAAAAACAATTAGGAGTATACCACGGGTAGAGTAAATGCTGCTAGAAATGATGACTAAAGGGACAGGTCAGATTCGAACCCGCTGCCTTACGGCAACAAGGACTCTACTCTGAACACTGAGCCAGTTCGTCTAGGTCAATTGCAAATTGTGCAGTGTCGCCCGAGGGCGTTTAGCGTTTTCCGGCAATGTGAAATCGTATCTAGGAAGATTACGAATTTCATCATTGGGAATAAAATCAAGATTTGCGTAAAATTTTTTGCAAATTTAAGCATAAAATTTTGAATAGCAGGGAGGGATAAGCTGCGACGAATGTCATCATTTCTAAAGTACCAAGGAGAGTTTGTTATCATACGGAAGTAATTTATTGTCAATTCTATTAATAAAATTAATGTGGTACCTTGCAGCAGAACCCCAAACTGGGCTAGCATAAGTTATAACAGGACGCAAATAGTACATGTAAATGAGTAATTTATTTTCTAATGAAAGAGGTGAGTTTTTGTTAATAAAAGGGTACAACATGCGAATACAAATATTAACTTTCTTTTTATATGATTCATATGATTAATGTAGGTTAGTTTATTGTCGAGATATACTCCCAGATACTTTGCATTAGTAGACCATTTGATTGGTTGGTTAAAGAGGTAAATGTTAGGGGGAGTAATTCTTCTCCTTGTGAATTGATGATACTTTTATGTTGAGTAAGAGACATTTTATGCAGAGATACCAACTCCTTCTGATTCTCCATAATTTCTACAGAAAATAACGAAAATTTTTTGTTGACCTTTTTAACATTGACGTTGCGAAAACGCAACATCAGATAAAACTTTTTTTTTCTTTTTTTTTATGTGATCAAATCTCTTTTAATGCATGGTATAGAAGAAAAATCTTTGATTACGAACGAGATTGACGGATAATTTTTTTTTTTTTAATGAAGAGTCTTTCTTCTTAGATAATTTAACAGCTTTTTCTTTATTTTCGAGTTATTCATGACTGTATCAGTCGAAAATTTTTTTTATATTTTATTCAACCGAACTACAACTATATGCAGGAAATGTAGTGTGCCTTCGCATAATATAGCCTAAAAAAATTTTTATGCATCAGAAAAGTTTTTGGGGTGACGTTTGTTTTGCTCAAATTTTATAGCTAAAATTAAAATTATAAACTACAGGTTTCTAGACTTTAACCAAAACACCTTTCTTTCACCAGTCTGTCAATATAATAAACGTGCAATACAATTATAAACGTGCAATACACAGTTATTATTAGTTTCCATAAAAATTGCTTTATATTAACCACCAATAAAAAATAATTATTTATAAAAAATTGTACATAAATTTAAATCTAAAATAAAATATTTGTATAAAATTTCATCTCAAATATCATTTGAAATTTCTTAATTTATTTTAGGAAGGAAAAAAAAAAAAAGCATTTATATTATTTATTTTTATTTTATCCTAACAATATCAATATATTGACAACAGCAACGTCCCACAAATATTTAATTTATTTTGTTATAGGAAAAAATCCTCTTATTTTTTCAGCATTATTAAATATCCTATTTGTTCCATGTCCATTCTTCCTTTTTCCAGCAAGACAAGTTGGGGGGTCAATATATTTCCTGAACTTGAACTACTGACAAACTAGGCTTGAAATTAAACTTGCTTACATACGAAAAGTCAATATTCACTTGGTATTCTATATCGAGAAATTGCTGTTATTAAGTGGCTAGCGCTCTGTACCACAGGTTTCGGGTTCGAGTCCCGGCGGTGCCATAGATGTTTGTAGTGGTTCGGAATCCACTTTAAGCCGTAGGTTCCGGTCTCATATGACTGTTGAGCGTAGAGCTGACAACCCTACCCGTAAAAAAAGCATCTCTCGTCTCGAGATCTGCCAGTAGGTAGACGGCCTTGGCCCACACTGGGGTGTTGCGCCAATTATGATGATGATGAAGGGATGGCAATATTTTTGTGCAAGACTTTCATGATATTGTTTTTAATTTAACCAAATTCATTGAACAATATTCATCTTTGATTATAATAATTGCACAGTCTTCAATATAATTCAATTTCTCCCCTTTATTTTAGATTTTGTGGGTTTGAATGGAATTTTCGAAACTACATATCATACTTTCTATAAGCGTATTTGAAGCAAATTTGTTCCCCGCTTTCTCTAACAAAAATAAAATTTGTTAAGAAGCCTCTCTGATGTTAATAAACTCATGTTTGTGAAAATTGCAACACCATGAAGGAATCGTCATAATTGAATGCAATTTAATACACAGTTTAGTGCTAGTGGTACAAATAAATGATTAAATGTTCAAAGCAAACAAAAAATAACAAGAGATCGGAATCAGTATTTTGTGTAGTCACCACGCACTGTAATAAGTGCTGCTACACGACGTGACATGGAGTCAAACAAATTTTGAATGTCTGCCTGAGGAAGAGCATTCCATATTGTTTGTATGCGCACCCAAAGTTCGTCTGCAGAAGCAACAGGACGAGGATCACGAGCGAGACGCCGACCAACGAAATCCCACACATGTTCAATCGGCGACATATCCGGGGAATACGCAAGTCAAGCAAGCTGTAAGAAGGATTGAACAGTCCTAGCGATATGAAGGCGGGCATTGTCCTGTTGAAATACAGCGCCTGGCAAGCTTTGAAGGAAGAGAACAGCTTGGGGCTGTTGAACTTCACTGATGTACCGGTTGCTCGAGTTGTTCGCCACTCGTCCGTCCACTGCTTCCAAAGACGCATCACTGTGCTGCTGTTACGCTGCACACGAGCGGCTACTGCACGATAAGACAATCCAGCTTCACGAAGGCCGCTGATTCTCCCCGTTCAAACTCTGTAAGTTGTTCAAATCTCGCTCTCTTTCGTCGAAGAGGCATAAGTAACGATTGAGCTGACGTTTACCACTAGCAGATAACCACCGATAACCATACACGCCTCGCTACAGCCGTCTATTTATTCGGATCCATCCGCCGTTCAGAGGGCGCTGCTCAGCATAAGCATGCGCTACGGATTTGAAATTCTAATCATTTGCATATCATGCGCTAATTTGCATTTCCTGAAAATTTCAGCTCACTCGCGTAAGTCCTTCATGGTGTTGCAATTTTCACAAACATGAGTTTAATTATATTGATTTCAGAAATGAAAAATAATTTTCGAATAGAAATCTGAAAGTTTCAGAACACAATCGTTTTTTTTTTTTTTTTTTTTGCATGTTAGTCTTATACCCCACTTTTATATATATAATTCTCATTATTTTCAAACTATCTACATTTTCATTGTGAGTTTAATAGCATTGTGGATGTTATTTATTGTTGTACCACATATTATACTTGTGTTGAGATTTGTCTGTGATTAAATAAATAATAATAATAAAACAAAATCATTACCAATGTCATTTAGTTATATTATGGTAAACATATATAAATTTTTTTACTAAGTAATGTAAGAAATAGTTATAAAAGTTGTTTCCTGCCCAAATTGCAACTATCCAGCAAGATACATATAAAAAAAATTATTTCTATCCAGATTTTCATCAGCCAATAAAATATCATTCTAATACCATAATTATTTAAACGATTATTAATTTGCTTCATAACTTTAATTACATCCAAAAACAATTGAGTTAAAAAATAATTGTCTAATGACGTACTACTGTGCCCCAAAAGTAAGACCAATTATTTTTTTCAAAAACTCTTTATTCATTCTTCCAAATTTATTTCATTGAATTCAAAGAAATTCCCTCGGACACAATGCATTTATGCCAACTTTTTCCAATCCTCAATGCATGCTAAAAAGTCATCGGCAGGGATGGCCTTCAAAGCGCGCACCGATTTAAGTTGAATCTCTTCAATCTACTCAAAACGGTTTCCCGGAGTCGTCTTTTGAGTTTAAGAAATAACCAGAAGTCGCACGATGTGAATAAGGTGGTTGTGGAACGATATGGCTTCATTTTTGGCTAAAAGTCACGAAGAATCAATGCAGTGTGAGCTGGCGCATTCAGTGTTTTCGGTACCAATCGAGATTTGACGAATTTGAGGCCCAAAATGGAATTGACCGATCCTTCTGAAATTCCATCATCAGCAAGGTCTCTAATTGTAAATAGGCGGTTTTCAAGCACCAAATCTTTAATTTTTTTTTGGATGCAGCTGCGTCGATTGAGATTGATGGTCGACCGGAGGGCTCTTCGTCTTCAACGCGTTCTCTGCTTTCTTAGAACTGTTTATACCATTTGTAAATAATTATTTCCAATATAGTTTGCTCACCGAATACCTTCTGCAACATTCTATAATTTCCGCACACGAATATGTAAAAACAACAAACAAAATGTAATGCAAGTTCTTTGCTCAATTAATTCAGACATTTAAAAAATCGCCGCAATCAGTTTTAGCGTCTCACAAAGTCAAGTGTAGCTCACCCACTAATGAATATTTTGACGTCAAATTTCACACAGATGTCAAGGACAGTGCCAGTAACCTAAAAAAAAAACATGAAATTTCATAAGCCCGGAAATTTTAAATTGATCTTACTTTTTGGACACAGTAGTATGGCAATTATGTATAAACATCATATTATCATGGTATGCAATTCACGATATCCACAACATATTGAAAGTATGCAATTGTAGAAATTTATACAAGCAATTGTTGCTGACATCCTTAATCTAGTCATAAAAAATATTAGAATCCTCTATGTCTTAAATAGATGATGCCTGCAAGGTCAATTAAACGATTGTTGATCTTTGATGGTAGACAAATGCATGAGATAAAAATCTGTGAAGATAGTAGTTTATGCTATTGCAACATGGGGAAGAATAAGGATTTATCGGACATTGACAAAGGAAAGTTGTAATGATTACATAGATCTATAAAAGTATCTCAGAACCTACAAATCTTGGCAAATGTTCATGCTATTCAATTATTCGCATGAATTAAAGATAAATGTAATCAGATAAAAAATGTAGCCAGAGATACGGCACTGACCAGTTGAGGACAATCATAGAAGGGAGCACAGACTTTTTTGTTCACAAGATTAGATACTTTAGAGTCGCTATCACTATCAGTGAATTTAATAAAAAGTGAATGTGTTGGAACACTTATTAGCATTATACATTTTTGTTTATAGAACTGAGGAGGTACAATGGCATTTATATGTCTTTGCTGCTGCAACATCATTTACAAAATATTTACTTACATTACTGGCATAAACACAAGCTGTAGGTGAATAGCTGAGCCCTTTGGACTGAGGAGTAAAAAAGAATAATTTGGATTAATTAATAACACTTTGCTCTATATTATGTTGATAGATGAGTGTTGTGTAATTTTTTTTACTGAAAATTTGAAACGAGAATATAAAATTACAAAATTGTTGGGTTTAGTTGACAGTGATAAATGCATAACATGTATGCAACTATGAAGTCCATTCTCGATTTGTAGAATTGTAAGTAGAATAATGCATTCTAATTGGAATACTAGAATCCAATTGCTTCCCTAAGTAAGCAGAAGTAAATTTTTATTAAAATAATATCTCAACAGTTGAGTCTTATTTATATAACTTACTATTAAATCCACACTATATATTACAAGCATATATTATAAAATAAAAATTAGTAATTAAACAATATTTTTCAATCTCTGATTTTAAAAACTAAATTCAAAATAAATATTATACCCTTAAGAAAAACATTTCAAAAAAGGGTAACAGAAAATTTATTTTAATGACAAAAATGCTTAAAACTTATTCATTATTTTAAATAAAATAATAAATAAAAATATATAGCTTCAAATAATTACAAATAATATTAACAACTTCAACAAAATGTCTTTATTCAACAAAAGTACAAAAAAGGCATGATTTTTTAAATAAAACTCTCATACTACATTCTTAACATGCAAATATAAGTATCACTTATCTGTTTTAGTAAATATTTCCTGATATAATTTTTTACATTCCTGTAATTTACATATTTCATTTTCTTATCTATAAAAATCTGATTTACCTGGTAATAGCACAGAGATACAAATTATATATAAAAAAAATTTCAGACACAAATGAAACAAATATTAAAAGAGTCTAATAAAACGGAAATCTAAATTTAGTAGTGTCCCAATCTGAGTGTTCTGTTTAATATTATTCAATAACTTACATATACATGCACTCTAAATTATTAGTAGTACGCTGTGTGGTTTCTTTTTGATTTTGTGACTTAGAGACTGCTAAGCTAGGCTTGTTTCTCTGTTCCTGTTTATGCAGCTCTCTAGCAGCATTATGCAGCTTTTCAACAAAATCAGGAACACCTGAAATATGCAAAAGTCATTGATAACAGATAATAGTCATTTTAATATATAAATTTATTATTTAAAAAATTACAACAGGACTAAACATTTTCTGTGCGATTGGTCATCCTTCCAATAGCTTAAACTAATTTTTCCATTTTACCTAACATAAAAAGTGTGCCTGATATTAAATACATAATAATGTACTATTTTCAAGTATCTTCTATGTTGAAGTTCTGTTCTAACGGTTGAATCTCACATTAATCAGTTTAAAGTCATAGTAAATGGTTTCATAAATGAAATTTCTTTTAACTAAAAAGAGGTAAAAATGCGTTTCTACAAATTTTTATTAGTATATAAAATAGAACATATAAATAAAAAAATCCAAAAATGCACATAAAAAATGATGCAATTATTTGATTTAAATTTAATTAAAGACACTGATATCTATTCATATTTTTATGACTTCCTTCACTATTTTTTCTACTTCAATAAAATTTTCATTTTAGAAATGAATCAAACCTTGATAAGCGAGTTCATCCTTATAATCTACTAAATATTTTACACTAATAATATTAATTGTTAGATTTAATTTTGTTATAATTTTAATGATTCTTTATTAATTTATTCTGATAGATAATAAAGGAATTTTTAATTAATGACCACTATGAGTGAACATAATTGAAACTAAATTACTAAATAAAAAATAATGAAAAAAAAAAAAATCTTTGATTATTCGAATTGCATCACATATTTATATTCTGAATGAGTGCAACTTCAAAAATTTTCTAATTTTAATGATTTCTAACTAAAATTGTTTTAGCAAAGAATAAGTGAATTTTAATTTTTGTGCTTTTTTACGTGAAAATTGTTATAAATTGTGGAAAATGTTAAGAAATTATTTCTATTAAGAATGAATGCAAACAGGCATTAAAAATTCTTACAAAAGTACTCAAATACTGAGTATAAAACCCAGCGAGCAACCATTATGGCTATCATTATACTAAAGCATTTGAATGACACAAAAGATTAACTAAAGGTCATGAGGTAATGGAAAAAAACAAATACTTTGGGTAGCAGTAATTTCGAAAATCGATTAAAAAATTATAAGCAGACAAGTCAAAAGCAGTCAAATTATATAAGCAGACCACTGACTGAGTATCCGAATGATATCTAAAATTACCAACATTGACAAAGATACAATGTGGAAAATTTTTTGTGAGAGGATCTTGAAACCAAAAAAAGTTTATGCTAAAATGGTCATAGGATTCTCAAACTAAAACTAAAAGCACTTTGGTTGTAGTTTCTGGTTGAACATGGATTGCAATATTGTAACTTCCTCCTACAGTATTGCAATCCATTTTCCTGTAACTTCCTCCTGATTTAGTAACCTGTGACTCTTTCCTTTTCCCATACATAAATGTGTATAAAAGGAAGTTTTATGTCATGGCCGTTAAGATGAAAAATGGACAAGATACGTTAATTTTACGGGGTTTTTTTTTTTAAAGTAATTAATATGCATATCTTATTTTATTCATTTTACCTAAAATTATATAGTTTTCAATAAACATAATTTTAAATAATTATTAATTAATTTATACAAAATATGATGTACTAAAAACTCCAAGTTAAACAAGACTTGCATGCATATTTTCAAAACAAGTTCCTAATTCAAAAACTAGTGCTTATGAATAATATTGAAATTTAATTAAAATAAATAATTTCAGTATATATATCTATTCAGATATATAGACATACAGTATATTCTCAATATATTGTGTCTTTTTAACCCCAATATGCAAGACATAATGAGGGGTCACTGTATTTGCTTTTAGTCCTCTTACTGAACTATTTGATATAATGAAATATATTTATTACCAGATGATGCCATCCAATTGTAAGCTGTGGTAGGAAATGCTGCTTGAGGATCATCAAAATATGTAAGTACATAATCAAATCCGTCCTAAATAAAAAAAAATTTCAAAAATATTTAATATAATTTGACAGAACCTTGTAAATGAAATATTTTGAAGAAGAAATGAAATTATTTTCTTTGGATGATTTTTTTTTAATGATTAATAAAGAACATTATCTTTATGTGTGTGTAAAATTTATGTTATGTGACTGACAAAAGAAAAGTGGAGATGCATATGACAATTATTATGAGATATAATCAAAATTCTTTTGAAATACTGATAAAATTTTTGCACTTTTGAGAGATCACTCCTTTTAAAAAGTAATAAAAATATTAATAATCACATCTTCCTCATTCAAATTAAAAGTATTTTTAAATCTTAATTTTTTATTTGTTAACATCTTAAAATATCTTTTACAGATTGCAAAATTATTCCTTAGTTGAAAATAATACAGTAAATATAATGCCAGTAAATAAAATTTTATAGACTATTCTTTGAGATTATTCCTTTTTAATATAAAATATTATTCCTTTAAAACTGTTGTACGATGATCAATTCAATTTTTCTTTTTGAAATATACAGCATAAATAAGTTTTGTAACTGTTAAATTTCAATGAAAATTTAAAAGATATTGAAAGCAAATAATTTGAACTATATAAATAATTTTGTCGATTGTAATCATAGCTTATTAAATTTTAAACAGTAAAATGCTTATTAGTGCCTATAAAATACACTTGCTTTAGCAGAAGAGTAATGAACCTGTTTTAATTAAAATTGTGATAAAAATTGGAATCGTAGGAAAAGATATGCAGCCAGCAACAAAGTATTTATGTGATTACATCAGTCCCTGTATTATATATTTTCTATCAAAATGTGACCATTGACACAACAATCATATGTCTGCCAACATCCGGCAAGCCTAGATACATCCAACTTATGAAGCCAGATTCTACACTTAAGAGAATGTCCTCCCATAATTGAACAGCATTGAACTTCACAGCACTGAAACTGATACTCAACATTGTAGCTGTAATCTTCAGTGAATGACTTTATGACCATGGAAACATATATATATTTTTACCTAGACAAACAGTTTTCTGCTAACTAACCAAAATATTTTTAAATTTATGAATGATTGCTGAAAATCATTTAAATTTGTGAAACATCATATCACCAATAATCGCTGATGATATGATGTTTCTTCAGTAAATTTAGAGTTAGATAGTTGCAACCAAAAAGTATTTTAATCTACCACTTTATTTTGCTGCATTTTCATTTGCATTTCATCATTTACAGTTGATTCCATATTCATAGCAAGGTCGATATTTTAGGAATTGATTTTCCACAATTATGGCATTTAATAATAATGCCACATTTAAGTCAATGAACTTTCTTAAATTATTATCGATTAATACAAATGTATAAATTCCCATTTTCTATCAATACTTTTATATCTCCTAATAATACATCAGATTGTGTGAATAGCCAAATTTCTTTTTCTGTATTATTTTTTAGTCATATAGTATATCATTGATTATACCAGTGATAAGTAATTGAATAGTTGCCCTTCATACATCAACATTTGTTTGTTTTTAATTTCAAATTTTAAAAAGTCATACTTCTTAATTTTTACTCTATACATTTTTTTTTTTTTTAAAGTTTAGTGCTAACATGAACACAAGAAAAGATTAATATATATTGGCCTTCAGATTAGTTTTCTTATTTTTAAAATATAAAATCTTTTCTAGATTTATTTAGCAACATTCGTTAAATAAAGAATTTTTTTTTTTTTTTAAACTTTTAATATGGTTTTGTAAACAATTATAGATCATTGCTAAGGAATACATAACAAATTTTTAGTCCATCATATATATATATATATATATGAACAAACTTACACAATCATGAAAATTATTACATAAATTTTTGCATTTGGCTGATACAAAAATCAAATCTATTATTAAAGCAGTTGTTAAATCTCATGCAATAAAATTAAATTCTTTATTGATTTCCTTATGCAACATAATTAATTAATAAATATAAATAATAATTTAATATATAGTGGATATTTTCCATTTTTTAAAGTTGGCTTACATTAAATATATAAATGCTTAAGTTATTATTTGAATTTTGGAGAAGCTTTCTATAACTGTTTTAAAGAGTTTACTCAATAATATGTTATTTTTAAATTATTAGCAGTTAGATGAAACTATTTATGACCAGTTCTTTCAAAAGAAATGGAGAAACAACTACATTTATGTAAACAGTGTTTATTAAAAAATATGTTTTGCCATATTTTCAGACACACAAGATATTGTATAATGTAGCCTTCATAAAATTTTCTTTTCAGAAAATAAACTTATTATGAAATATCCAAGAAACTCAAAAATATGTCAAACATAAAAACTATAAATATTCTACAGATTTTTTTTTTGTTTTTGTCTAATAAATATTTTTATTAATATCACATAAATTATAGATGTCGAAAAATTCTGTAGTCCATTAATATCCTTATTAATGAAAACTTAATTTAAAAAATAGTTTAGAAATAGTATAGGAGCGAAAAAATATGAAAAAACTAATTACTGAATTATAAAAATAATTTCCTCCCTACACAATTATAAAAAAAAAAGCTTAAATCTTTAAAAAAAACAACAACAACAACAACAACAATGCAAAGGATTATTAATGTGGAACTATTCATTATATGAATTTAAAACAAGGAATAGCAATTTACAATTGGAATACTAAGTTTGTAGATTTTTCCAAAATAGAAAAATATGATTAACCTAAAAAAAAACACACACAATGTGAAGAATAAATACTAATGAATTTACAGAATCTTTTTGTCAATGAAAGTAAATTAGACCCAAAGGGGATAGATGGGAATTTTAAACATTAAATACAAATGTCTCACTGTAAAATGCTGATTTAAGTTTTACAAAAATAATAACTTACATCATCATAAGTTCTATGAGGTCTAATAACCATCCTAGAACTATATTTAGTAACTCGGACATATTTGTTATTTACAGGACAAGCAGGATGGTCAGTTGCTCTTGATACAAGAACCATAGTATTTGTTTCAGGACTGATCTAAAAGAAACATTAATATGAATATACAGACAGCTTATTATTTAAAAAATATTTAATTTATTACAGTAATAAGAAATTACTTTACAGAAAAAAATATTAAAACAAATTACTATTGATATTAATAAGCATTTTACATACCACTGCTCTTCTAATATAAACATATTCTCGACTGTACATTGGATACTAAATAATAAAAAAAGAGAAAAATATTAATTTGATAGAAAAATTATTCAGAGGTCAAAATTCTCATTATTTGGAACTTCATCATTTGAACTTATTAACTATATCAGAAAATCTACAGGAAAAAAAAAATAAATAAAAATTCTTACAGGATAGTGCATAACCCAATGCATGACTTCACAACCATTTTCATCATTCTCTTTATCAATGACATCCAGTTTGATAACTAATTTATCCCATTTTTTTCTGTATTCAATATCAGTCTATAAGAAGAAAACTCAAATAAACATGCATCCAATTTTTAGAAACATATAAAGAAATCATAAAATAAAACTTTATTTGTGCACAATGTTTTTCTTTATTTTATATATTTTTAAATAACTAAGAAATTTTTTTATTTAAAAAATAATTTTCTAAAAATTTAAATGTGCTTAAATTTATTAAATTGTAATAAAAATATTAAGTTATTTATAAATTAATTTCAAACAACAAAACTATTTTAAAATGTTTGTTATGCAAAATAATAAAATTTTTTTCATTCTTCATATTCAAAAGTGAAAGTTTTTTTTAACGTTGCTGATTAAAAAAATTATCTTGTGGTAAATCAAGCATTAAAATAATTAATAATTGTTCAAAAGAAAGCCATTTTGTATAAAAAGATAATTAAAATAAATTGAAATTGTAGACTGTTAGTATAAAAAGGTAATAATGAGTGACTAAAAATGATTCTTGTTCATACAAAGTAAAGACTTCCAACTAACTACATGCATTATTCTTATAAATGTTATGCAACTAAAATCATACATTGTGTTATTTTTTTAGCAATCTTAATCAGTTAATTTTTCATGAAATATAATTTACCTGAACAGCAAAAAATGTTCGTGCAGGGACATCATAGAAAGTTCCCATAACTGTAACACAAAAATAATTGGTATAAACATGAAATCAAATAATGAAAAATATTTATCTCTATAGGATTATTATTATTATTATTTTGCACAGGAAATGCATAACTATTTTTTTTTTTCAGAAGTTTATTAAAAATATTTTAAGAAAAGGAAAAGAAGAATGAGGTTTTATAACACATAATATAATAGTCAAAATTTGATGCAAGAAGTAAAATAAACATAATTATTAAAACTGGACTACAAAAAAGACTATCTTTTCTTTCATTTTCCATTTAAACAATTATCACCCTTTGGTGTCAAAAACCAGATTTTGACGAAAGAATTGAATTCTGGAATCCCCTCTTCACATGTCAATAATTTTTTCTTTTATTTTCAGTATAACATATTTATACTTAAAAATAATTTTTCAAATATAGCAATCAATAATAATAATAATAAATTTTTGACATTTTTACAAAAAATATGAGTAAATCTTTTATTTGTAATTAAAATTAAATGATTATATTATTTTTATTCATTTTTAAAATATATAATTTCGTGGGTATGACTAAATAAAAGTTAATTTGAAGAAAAACATATTTTTATTGCTCACCTGCTTCTGAATGTTAACCAAAACAGTTTTCTCTTCAAGAATATTTGTCACTGCAGTTAGAGAATATTTTGGCAAGTTTCAAAGCAATTCAAGTTCTACTATTTTTTTCTAGCTATTATCCCCAAAATTTTCCTAATTAGACATTTTTTCTTTTTTGAGTCATATGATTGTAAACAATTTAATATTTATAATAAGAAAAGGAAAATATTTTAGCAATAATTACTTAATTTTAGAATTTTTTTTTTCCCTTTTATAATATTGTAATAAGTTCAAAAATATTTTAAACATTAAATTCTGAAATAACTGTTCGTTGTTTTTGTTAAAATTAAGGCATGTGAACCAATGTAGCATTTTCACTGGAAAAAAAAAAAAAAAATACGTTGGTTGTTTATCTTAGTTTTGACAAAAAAAAATTAATTAAAAATGTAATAATAAAGTAATTTTAACCTATTACATTACATTATTATAAGTGAAAAGAAATTTTGGTACTTACGTATTAACGGTACCTTGGCGGTTTTAAGTGTTAGCTACTAAGGTTACCAAACCAATAGAATAGATTGATGCCACTTAAAACCGCCAAATCTGTAGCTGCGGTTGGCGCGTGTGCTCTGTATTGGCGCAACTGTCGCCAAGTTACCGTTAATACGTAAATACCGAAATTTTAGTATACAACTTTATAATAATTAATAAAATAATAACGGTTATAATTGTTACCATGGAATGTCCCCCTCCTGTTTTTTTTTTTTTTTTGTTTTTAAATACTTTAATAGTTTTACTTTTTCTGATTCATTTAATCTTGAACGTGTACCAATTCAGTGTAGTCAGAAAATGAAAAGGATGTCTCTAATGTACGAGCCGTGATACATAAGTAGAAAACTTTTTGAAATGAAATCTTCCTTATTCATACTAATTAAAAACAAGAAAAATATGTAAACTGTATTGAATTTAATACAAACAAACTTACTTTTATATTCATACAAATAAGAATCTGGAAAAGCTTTTCTCCAAACTTGGATGCATTCTTTTTTTATAATTGCCTCCCAACCATCTTGAATAAGTTTATTAACAAGGCCTTGTTCAGGAATAGAATTTCTTTTATGATCATCACTGCTCTGATATCTATCCAATTCACAAATGCAGCTATAGAATATGAAATTCTACCAGTAAAAATACTAATTTTTATAATGGAAGAGAATAATAAAAAAAACTAATTCTATTAAAACTTTCTTGAAAAATAAATGTTCAATAAAGGGAGATACATAGTACAACTCACACAAAATTTATTATTTCTGAAATACATCATTTCTCCTAGAAGAAATTCATCCATTTCCCTGAAACTAATTAATAAAAAAGCAAACTAAAGTTAATAAGCAATTTAACTTTTAAAGTTAAGTCTAATTTTAGAGCAAACAAACTAAATAACAAAAATTATGCAAAACTAAATAAACAAAATTTATTAATCAAATAATTAAATAAATTAAAAATAATAATAAAAACATACTACTCATCAATACAGTAAAAATATTTTCCATAGTTACACTTTTAAAAATGATCATACAAAAATAAAAACAAATAATAAAATTTTCTTTTACAATTTCCTACATTATAGATGTATGTAATGAAGATATATGTAAATATCAGAAGTAATTTTCAAGGCAATTTGATTTTAATAGGAGAAAGATATTAAATGTACTTTGGAATACATTATAAAATTATTATTGTAGTAAAATAAAATGAATGCTTTTGGTTAGCACAACACCAGCCTTAATTGTGTGCCAAGTCACAAAATTTTGTAATTTATTATTGCTTGAATAATATTTAATAAAAAGTACAAATTTGTACATTATGAAATCAGAAAATTAATTACAAGACAATTAATAAAATATGTTTGGCTATTTTATCCGAACAAAGATCGGACTATAGTCATGAAAATAAAGATCAATCTCACTCTAATAAATTTATTTAATAATAGTTACGTTTTCTTGGTGAAAATTTCCTGTTTTGTAAATTTTTACATTAGTTAATGTCATATAGCTATAACCATTACAAATGACTGAATGGAATCAGATCAATAAGCTAATTTACTGATTTATATTTAATAAACAGAAATTTTCTTTAACATTTTATCTGTTGTCTTTCGTTCAATTTATTATTATTTGAATTTATTCAGAAATATTAAACTTTTAGTCAATAATAACAAAAATGCTTACTTATTAGAACTCAAATTATAAGCTTCCACATTTAGTAAAAAATCTGAATATTTGTATAGGTATCTTTAAAAGCAATACAGAGTAAAATATTATTGCAAAATATATTTATTGCTTTTGAGTCAGGAATAAAATGTCATGCCTTAAAATTATAATTAATGTGTAGTATTTTAAAATGGAAAAACAATACATGAAATGTTTTTGAAAATCAAAACAAAAAACGTGCGTTTGGGTAAGGAACAATCATTTCGATACTTTCAATAGCACGTATATTAAATAATCATACGGATATTTACTTCAATATTTCTTCATCTGTAATTTTTTCCACTTCCCATTTGAATAAAGCAGCACCCAATAACACTGAAAAAGGCCGGCGTTTAGATCGTAGGTTTCTTGCCAATTGAGAAACGATACGATTTATTGTTTGTTCAGTATATAACTGATTATATAAGTTGCATATTTGTGACATACGTCTTACTCTTTGTGAAGCAATGAAATTACATTGACTTGTAAGTATTTCACCTAAAATAATAAGTTTTGTGTTGCATTGCGATTTGAAATCTTGCCAAATTTTTTTTCTAATATCCAATTCAAACAAGGATTTAAATGAAAGCATTCGAGTTTTCGATGAATCGATTGATGAAGAGAAAGAGAAGCCTCTTTTCAATTCATGAGATAGTTCATTTTCATTACAATTACGATAGCACTTGCGAAAGTTCCTCGCTATTTTATTGTAAACAAATGATCCATTCATGTTGAACTTTAGACATAGATAAAGTTTCAATCACATAAGTTAGTAATGCAAGAAAATATAAGATAAGATATTTAAAATACTGATTAAATGATTTTAATATCAAATAAAATTCAAAATTGTGCTCTTTTTTTAAAATCAATTACGAACCACACTTTCGTAAAACTATATTCACATTTTGACCGGATGATAAACAAACTTAACACAGTTACAGCTAAAAAGAAAATATGATTAGTATCAATGGCGACAACTCAAAATTTAGTTCTAGTGCGAAATAAACTAAATAAAATTGAAACTCTTACGATTATTCAAAATAATTATCCTCTTGGTTAAATTTATGCTTATTGATAGTATTTGATATCTCTTAGATGTTAAATATTTTATCTTTATCAACGAAAAGAAGTTTTACAGATTTTCAACATTTGTCATTCTTCATTTCAGTGTTTTCCTTATATTCATTATTAAGACAGCGGAATTGCTATCCAGGATGAAACTTGTAATGCTGCTGTTGCAGCTCCACAGTGCCTTACAAAAGGAACTGCGTACGGATTTATATAATACGTGAGAAAATACCCTTACGTGTAACGTAAACGTGTTCCCCCATAGTATCAAAGCATATTTTAATTTGCAAACTTATGTGAAGGGAAAGGTTAGATGAAAGTGTCAGCATAGTGTGTTCCAAGATTGGTGTTTGCTAACTGGTTTAGTTATAAACACGTCTTACAGCATCGTTTTTTATTTATCACCTCATATTTCCAGTACCCTACTAACTGGAAATCGATTGAAACGGTTTCAGATCGATGCTGTCGCATATCGAAAATATTTCGATATTTGCTCACTTGAAAATTGGTTGTTCTCTTATTGTAGATTACGGAGATTCTTGGCCGAGTAGCGGCCACCAGCTCCTTCTTTGTAAAATGTTGAAACATAGCGGTGGTCTCATGCCCTTTGAGTTAATAAGCAAAATAGATAATTAAATGCCCTTTTAAAAGAGAATTATGTATTTAATAAAATTATAAAGTGAAAAATTGGTTGCTCATATCGAATAAGAATTAATTAATGCGGTTAGAATTCGATTCGGTTCAGCGAAAATTGGTTACAAGTTTTCACATCAATGTTTATACAATCCATACATTTAATTAAAATTTTGTATCATAATTAACGGGAACAATTATAGACTTGATTAAAACTTTTGGTTGTATGATCTAGTACATGAGTTCTCAATGAGGATCGAAATGTATTTTTGTATATTTCTGTAATTTTTCTAAGTGAAAGAAGAATAAAATTTTTTACTGTTCGTTTAAGTTTTGCAAAATTGTTTCAGTTCATATAAAAATTATAACCTGTAAATGCAAATCTTGAAGCACGAATAGGTGTATAGGTTGTGAGTATAAACCAGGTATGTTTAAACATATCTGAAGAATATAAATAATTGTTGAAAAGTGTTATTGTGCATGAATAATAGATAAAACAACAAAAAACAAACCCTGTCGCTTTATATTGTGGCTATGTTGATGGATGAAATAAAAGGATATGCATGTTGCTATGATTACCATAGGAATTATTTTTTATTTTAAACACTTCTATTAATTTTATAATATGTAATTAATGTGACCATAGTTCCAATTTTTACATAGCCTTTCCTGTTGTCCTCAAGCATGGCTTTCAGGGCTTCAAAATTTCTTGTGTACAGAAAGAAAATTCAAGGTAGCAATTTTTTTTTTTTTTAAAAAGGTTGCAAAAAATAGTAATAAAAAAATGATTTGGATGGTAACTGCTAATAGCTTGTTAATGATGGCATGCATTATATGTTTCACACAGATGCAAGTTGGTTAGAAGCTTTACTGCTGCTGCTAACATGGAATATATAAAAACAAGTAAAGAATTGAATGGATGTAATCAGCCATGGTTCTTAAAGTAGGGGTAGTCTTTTAAGTAATAAAATAAAAGGTTTTTTTTTTTTTTTTTTTTTTTTTACGATCCCCACCAAGAGGGTCACAAACTATTTTTGGAAAACTGTACCTTTTTAATATTTTTCCATTAAAAATTAACCTTTCTGATATTAATAATCCTATTTTTCAAAATTTTTCGAATGTTATAAGTAATACAATCATTTTTATTAAATCTTTAGTTCTTGAAATTATTTACACTTTTTTTGTAGATGATTTATTACATTGGTGCAATAAATTACAGATTTCATACCATACTATTTTCATTTTTTTGCAATCAATGAAGGAAATTCGAAATGGGGTCGCTAACCAAAAAGTTAAAAATCACTAACGTAGAAAACCAACTTATTTATCATTTATGTCTGTCATTAATTTATCTTCTTTTAAAGTTATTTAGCATTATTTTCAAGTTACACATTATTATTATTATTTTTTCTTCTTTCTAATGCAGCTGGCAAACACTTAGACAGCTTGGTCTTGATGCCTTAAGGCAAGCGTTGCACAGATGTCCCTTTGCATTACCCAGGAGAAGCGGTAACTTGAAGATAAGGCACGGACGCGGAGTAACAATGCCCCCGCAACGCTCTACGACCATATTAGACCGGGAATTACGGTTTAAAGTGGATTCCGAACCACTACAACACCCATGGGCAAATCCGGATTTGAACCTGATATCTGTGGTACCGAAACGCCAGAGCGCTAGCCATTCGGCCATCAGGCCCCTTAAAGTAGAATCTGAACCACTACAAACATCCATGGCACCGCCGGGACTCGAACCCGAAACCTGTGGTACCGAGCGCTAGCCACTCGGCCCCATTCAGGCACTCTAACAGTTACACATTATAAAAACAAAAGAAACACATTATGAAATAAAAAAATTAAATTAAATGAGTTATTTGTTTCATAACAAGTAATATAAAAAATTTTTTTTAAAAAGTCAATTCCTACTTAGGTCAACAAAGAAAAATTTTATTTTAGTTACTTTTTATTAAATAATTACAATTAATATAAATATATTCTGCTAAATATCTTATACAAGAGAAATTTTTTCTCCCATATAAAACTAAAATTAATTAATGAATTAACATTTAAAAAACTGTATTAACATTCAGTGTCATCCACTACAAGTTAAAAAAATGTATTTGAACTTGAGTGGATGAATAAAAAGTATTTTATGAACGATTGAAAATTTGAACAAGATATATAAACATACATAGGAAGAGTGTGAACTAATAGTAGGAATTGAAAAATTAGTTATTTTTATTTCAAGATTGTGTGTTGTTGGCGAAATTTGGAACTAACTTTAATAATTATAAATTATAATTCAAAACATTTTTCTACCAGCTTATCTTTCAGATCAAAAATAAAAGGAATACAAAAAAAAAAAAAAAAAAAAAAAACTAGCAGAGACATCGCAGATGGTATACAAGACAACAGTTGAATGGATAGGGTTAACAAAGTTATAACTAATAATATCTCTTATCTTCGTCCAGTATTAGCTTATGCAAGCCCAGTTTGGGGTTCTGTCGCACGTACAAATTTTGAAATTATTCAAAGGTTTGAGAACAAAACTCAGGATGTTAGCGAATTCACCCTGGTACTTTCGTAATGACGATATTAGACGAGCTCTCTCGATTCCAAGTTTCAGACAATTTGTTCATAAAATTTCTACTCAATTCTATAATGATATGCGAAACATCAATAACCCCGTTTTAAATATCCTACAAAATTACGATTATGATATTTGTTCCCGCAAACATAGCAAAAGACCTCGCACTGTTCTAAATATTTTAAATTAGTTCCTTACAACTGCCTAGATGAAAAAAAGTTCGCTTCTGTTTTATTTATTTATTATTATTATTATTATTATTTTACATGCAACTGATTTCATCAACATCTACACTTTTGAAATTTTTCATTTTTTAATTTTATTAAATAAATAATTAACTTTAAAAAAAAAAAAAAAAAAAGCCATTTAATAATCTATTTTGTTTATTAACTCAAAGGGCATGAGACCACCGCTATGTTTCAACATTTTACAGTGAAGGAGCTAGTGACCGCTACGTGGCCAAGGATCTCTGTGTTAATCTACAATAAGAATCTCTAATAATATCTGCAGCTTCCCTTTACTTCCCCCCCTCCTTTTAAATACAAAATACTTCGCCTATTTTAACTGCTTGGCAGCAGTTTCGTTCAAGTGACAACATGTTTGAATGTTACAGGAATTTTTTTTCATTTGGCTTATATATAGGTTTTGAATACATTTTTTAAATTCTTGACTTATATTCGGAAATATGCAATACTTATTACACTAAAAGAAAATAAGACAAATGATAAAAATACTTAACAAATTATTAATGATAAATGATTTAGGGATTCATGAACAAAATTATTATTAATAATAAAATATACCTATTTCAATAAATTCAATTCAGTTAATTTTACTGAATTTTTAACTAGGTAATTTATGTATATTATTAATTTAGTCCACTAAAACTTAAATGTGCAATAATAAAAAAAGAAAGTATTTCTATTATTCAGTTTAGGTAATGGGGCCTGAACAGCTGAGTGTCTAGCGCTCGGTACCACAGGTTTCGGTTCGAGTCCCGGCCGTGCCCTTGATGCTTGTAGTGGTTCGAATCCACTTTGCCGTAGGTCCCGGTCTCCTATGATTGTAAGAGCGCCACGGAGCAGAAGTCAGACTTCTACCTACGGGTGCTCCATCAGAACAGAAGCTGCACCCCTCTTCCCTCCTTCCATGAGGGATACGACGACAACAACAACAGTTTAGGGCAGGGATGGGCAAACTTTTCAGTCGCGGGCGAAAAAAAAAAAAAGTTTGGCGGGGCAAGATAAATTTTTCTAAAATTTTCAAAACAATATACAAATATTACAATTTAAATATGTTAATGAGATGAATGAAATTGCGATTTCATTTTTTAAAAGTTCCTTATATTGGGATTCGAAGTGAGATGTACTGATTCTATGGTACGAGGCTAAGTGCTCATCTGTCAGTCTATTTCTGAAATAATTCTTTCTAAGATTCATAGTTGAAAACATTTGTTCACATATATAAAATGCAGCAAACACAGCACTGATTTTCTGGGAGTGAGATATTAAATTTGGGAAACTTACTTTCGATAATGATTTTTAAAACTCTAACTTTGGCATATTTAGAAACAACTGCTTGAGATGATTGTTAGATTGCAGCTAAATTAATTCAACCTGCAAATCTGACTTCACCGCTTCACAATTTACGTTGAAAGGCATAGTAAAAATATCCAATTCTGTTTGAATGGCACTGAAATCTTGAAATCTGCGTCCGAACTCAAAATGCTGTTTTTTTTCAAGCCATCTTCATAATTCTTAAGATTCTCTTCATTTACTGAAGGTATTGAATTTAACCTCGGGAAATAAGAAAAGTCGTTCTTAGCTAGCTGTCCAGCATACAGATTAAGCTTTAGTTTAAAAGCTTTGAGATGGGCCCAGATATCGTCGATAAATTGACTTTTCCCTTTGCATCTTGACATTCAATTTACTCATATGACGAAGAAGATCTGTGAAAAATGCAAAGTCAGAAAGCCATTCTGTATCTTCTAACATTTCGCACTCCGCAGAACACTGTTTCTCATGGAAGAACGGCACAATGTCGTTTTTCAGCTGCCAAACTCGATCGAAAACACATACTACACTAAACCACCTTACTTTCGTGTAATACAGTACATCAAAGTATTCAGATTGCACGGACTGAAGAAAATCTCCAATCTGCCTGTGAGTAAGCCCATGAGATCGAATAGTATTTACAAGCTTGACGACTGCATCAAGAACGGCTTTCATATTCAATGCAGATTTACACAGAGCATCTTATGTATAACACAATATAGAAAACAGGGCTTGAATGGCCGAGTGGCTAGCGCTCTGGCGCTCGGTACCACAGGTTTCGGGTTCGAGTCTCGGCGGTGCCATGGATGTTTGTAGTGGTTCGAATCCACTTTAAACTGTAGATCCCGGTCTAATAGGGGATCGTAGAGCATTGCGGGGCATTGTTACTCCGCGTCTGTGGCTTTATCTTCAAGTTACACGCGCCCTGGATAATGCAAAGGGAGTTCACATCTGTGCAGCGCTTGCCTTAAGGCATCCAAGACCAAGCTGCTTAAGTGTTTGCCAGCTGCATTAGAAAGAAAAAAATATATAGAAAAACAACATTGTTCCCGGATAGTTTTGATTAAAGAATCCAAGAAATCCAGATAATTTTCCTCTTATATTTGGTGTTCCATCGGTCGTAATATTACATATATTTGCTATAGGCACTTTCAAAGTTAAAAGTACTCCCTAATTCACGAAAAATATCACATCCCGTTTTAGTTCCCTTTAAAGAATGCATGCATACCAGTTCCTCGGTAATTTCAAAAGTTCTCATCAACACCTCTTATAAATAATACTAATTGAGCAGTATTATTTATATCGGTGCTTTCATCCATAGCAATGGAGTAAAATTTAAACTGATCAATTTTTGACTCTAATTGTAATGTCAAATTTTTATTGATGGCTTCGATTCTAGAAGTCACCGTTTTTTGAGATAAGCTTACAGTCTCAAAATTATTTTTCTTGTCTGGACATAAAACATCACAAACTTGGAGCATCTATTGTTTAAAAACTCCCCATTACTGAGAGCTTTATTATTTTTAGCAATATTGTATGCTACAATGTAACTTGCATGTGTAGCTGCTTCTTGATACTGTTTACCTCCTTGAAAAATTTTGTCGGCCTGATAATTTTTTACAAAGACTTTCTGCATTTTGTTTTCTTTCATATTCGGACATTGCTTCGTAATTGGAATTCTAAAGCTTAGATGTGAAATGAGGGGAAATGTTATATTCTTTGAAGACTACTACATCTTCATTGCAAATAAAAACACTGGTTTCTTTTTACAATTGTAAAAAAAAAAAAATATTTTTAGATCCATTCATCATTGAAGGCACGGCACTCTGAATCAACTTTATGTTTTTTAGTAGCCATTTTGGGGTTGAAATATTTTACGAATAACCCAAACAAGGACTAGCTACGCTATACTTTTAATAATTTCGGCACTATTCATAATGATGTTATTTGTCCGCGATCTTTCCATACGCACTCAATAATATTATAATTTGAGCCAAAAGAAAAAAGCTGCTGGCTGGAGCTAAAAATAATGAAGCTTTTTTTTTTTATAAGGAGTAGAATGAAAATACAAATAATAAAACATATAAAAATCATTTAATGGTTTTTTACAAAATTATGTTATCTCATTCAGACATGATGCTAAATCAACAACATCAAAAATATCACTATATGCTGTTTTCTTTTCAAGAAATGATATTAAAGTAGCATAATTATCTTTAGTTTGCTCTAAAACATCTTTTTGATCTTCATCAGTCTTGATGCAATAAATAACTTCATTCAATTCAAGAGGAATTCTTCGAGAAAACATAGTTTTAAATATTGATTTTAACTTAGAATATGCTTCTTTATATAGCTCTGAATTACGGCACGCAAGGTTGATCATGACTAGACCTAAAAAAAAAAGTATATAAATTTACTAAATTACATGCTTCTGATTTTATGCAGAGATTACAAAAATCCATTAGTAATCAGAATATAATCTTATTACACACACATTAAAAAAAAAAAAAAAAATTGCTTTCTGTTCTTCATTATGGACAATAATCTTTTTCTTTAATCTTTGCACTGATCAGGTCTTCGCTTTCATATTTTTTTTCTTATGGATTCCAGCAATTATTGACCTTGAGAACCAGATGACAGCACAATGCTGTTAACATTTTAGTTTAATATGTACATATTAAACATGTACATGCTTATTGTGTACACATATATTAAACACTAAATATGTATATGTTTTAATCTTTCAATTTTATTTAGAGTGCTTTATCTTTGATATATCCCTTAAAAACTGTATTGATGCTCTATAATCTGGCATGCCCATAATTCTGAATGTGCTAGATTAAAGACAGACTATTGAAAAATTTTTTTGACAAATTGTAATGCTTGACACCTCTGCATATAATAAAGATCTTTTAATATTAACTCTAAAATATCTTTTTAATCTTCATCAGTCTTGATATAATAAATAACTTCATTCAATTCAAGAGGAATTCTTCGAGAAAAGATTATATATATTGATTTAAATTTAGAATATACTTCTTTAAGTATAGCTTTAGAAATTATGGCAGGCAAGGTTGATCAAATACATTAAATTAATTCAAATATTAAAGTTTTAGTTATTTGAAATAAATTGAATATGTAAGCAAATTTTACAACAATAATATACAACAGTATACAGGAGAAAATAATATCAAAAATAAAATTATCATAAAAAATCATATTATTTAGAACTCTTTTATATACTAACTGTAACAGATGCTACAAATATATTTACTTTTTTAATATATTTTACTTCACTTTTTTTTAACATAAATAACATGCTATGTACATATTTTGGGATTTATGTACACAATTTATAATTACCACCCAATTAAAACAAACTATTTACAGATATTTTAAACATGTTTTAAGAAAAAAAGAAAAAAAAAGACTTAAATTTTAAAGTAAATTAATTTAATCTATACATGCTAACACACTTAAAAATAAATCAATAAAATGGCATTTAAATAGAAGATGGTATGGTGTAATATTTCAACAGACAACTTATAAATCATTATAAAAATGTTTGTAATTACAAAAGATAAAACAGAAATAATTTAAATAATACCTGAATCATATACAAGTTGTAAGATGTTTTGAAGCATTGCTGTTTCAAGAAAAGCTATAGGTGACCACTGATACCCAATGATAAATCTTTGTTATCAACATCCAATATTACAATATCATATTTTCAAACCTATTGCAACAAAACATGATATCCAGTTATTTTTATGTAATAAAAATACAGCATTTTACTAATAGAATATGAATTCTTATAGTAAATATAATTCATTTTTGCATCAACTGTTTGATAATTATATAATTGGACTCATTAATACGCTTTTATTAGTTTCACTGTATGTTTGTTTGTAACTGACTTTTTTTGGGCTCGATTTTGCCCTACTTTAAGCGATCCGATTTAAATTTAAAACGTTGTAGACTTATCAAGGACTGACGACAATAAAAAAATTTGATCAGTTTATTATTTCATCATGATTAGGATTGCCAGGATTAGTGATTAAAACACACAGCCTTTGAAAAGTCCTTTTGATCTGCACAACATTTTCCTCTGGAGATCTCAAAAGTTTCTCATACACACTATTTAAGCTGCAAAGAAACATTTACAGACAATAATTATATAATTGACTCATTAATACGCTTTTATTAGTTTCACCTGTATGTTTGTTTGTAACTGACTTTTTGGGCTCGATTTTTGCCCTACTTTAAGCGATCCGATTTAAATTTAAACGTTGTAGACTTATCAAGGACTGACGACAATAAAAAAATTTGATCAGTTTATTATTTCATCATGATTAGGATTGCCAGGATTAGTGATTAAAACACACAGCCTTTGAAAAGTCCTTTGATCTGCACAACATTTTCCCTCTGGAGATCTGTTTCTCCTCATACACACTATTTAAGCTGCAAAGAAACATTTACAGACATTTAAAACTACGTGGGACAGTGGCACAACGGATAACGCGCCTGACTACGGATTAGAGATTCCCCTGTTTGAATCCTGACTGGTTCGACTTATTCGCATTTAGCCTTGTTTTACTCCACAATTAAATTATTGTAAGAACCAGTCCTCTGTACAAGGATCTCATTTAAATATTATAGTTGAAAACACACTTTTAGAGTTAATCAAACTAAAATAAATGAATAGTTTATAAAAAACTAAAAACATGCTTTTAGAGTTAATCAAACTAAAAAGTAAAAATGATTGTTAACATAAGAATAAAATGACTGACGAGAAAAATGAATGTCACTGTTCTTTAAAAGCGTGGGGTGCTCGGATATCAATCTTTATAATTTTTCACTAGTTTCATTCCGAAATGCAGAATTAGTTTAAAAATGTCATACAAAGCACCCCACGCTTTTAGAACAGTACATTCATTTTTCGTCAGTCATTT
>BPLR01002622.1:0-36286 GCA_021605095.1 Caerostris extrusa | reverse complement strand
GTTACGTATTGCTTTGCAACAAATTGATAATCCAACAAATTTTATATAGCAGATCCTAAAATCATTTGCCGCGAACAGAAATTTACAAATGGGGTCTACATAACCCACTACTTACTATGAGTAAAGTAGCTTTGAAGGTTGTTTCATAAGATTCATTTAAGATTTGATTTAAATTTTTTTTTCTTACATTAGCTGTAAGTTTATAATATTACAAATTTCAATTTTTAAGAGTTACAGAAGATATTTATTCGACCATAAAAGAACATATTATAAATGTAATATAATTTTTTACAAAATCACAAAGAATATATTCTTAAAAAAAAAAGTTCTGAACGTTGAAAACCTAGAAATGTTTATTGATACGATTCTCATTTATTTTCTTCCATTTTAATTACAGAAACGATTTATTAAAAACAAGAATACTTCTTAAAAATTGCATTGTGTCTTTAAATATTGATGTGTGAATACTTCAATTTTCAAACGTATTAGCCACTCGTTATTTTGCATATTCGAATATTTTGAGATCTATGTTAAGAAATAAATGTCATCACAGCCTAGATAAAGTAGTCTGTTATATCACACTTTTTTTTTGCTTCATGATATATTAATATGCTAACTTATTTTTCTTAACATCTATGAATATGTTCTGATGTGAATTCTCAGTGTCCGCAAAAATCATAGAAGAAAATAGGTAATGCATTTATAAAACAGATTATTGTCCTAGCGCATCACTTAAAACTTTCACTTCAAAAGAATTTGTTTGAAATAAGCGCTAATTTGCAGTAAATTATGTATGTTTTGAAATGGCGTTGATAAGATTAAAAATGAAATATATATTGCTTACAGTCAGAAAGTAAATATATTATTGTTTCAATTAACTCAAAGTGTTGTTCAAGTATCTGCTATTATTATGAAAATTGATTCAACAATTCTTCTTCTTCAATGACACAACAACCCTATGATGAGTAAAGACTTTCTGCCTACTGGCGGATTTCGAGACAGGAGATGTTTTTTCTTACAGGGTAGTGTTGCCAGCCCTACGCCCAACTCTCTGCAGTCATATTAGACCTGTATCAACATAATTTAAAGTGGGATTTCGAACCACTACAAACTTCCATGTCGCCGCCCGACACGAACCCGAAACCTAAATGCCCCAGAGTGCTCGGCCATCAGGCCATCAGGCTCATTTAACCATTACTTCATATTATTTATTCAAGTTCACTGTATAAAATAACTGATTAATAAAACTCGAAAATAATTTCAGTTTTATTATTAATTATTTACTTATTTTTATGTAAATACGTTACGTCATATGTTATCATAACATGCCAATAATATAAACTTAAAACAATAAAGTTATCGGTTTAAAATACTAGTTTTTTTAATTAAAAAAATTTAGTCTATTGCAAGATTAATAAGCTGTAAATGGTATTAAAGAGTGAAAATCCGTTTATATAGAGTGAATATCCGTTTTAGAACAGATTAGGAATTTATAATATAAACGGATTATATTTATATAATCCGTTTATATTATAAAATTCCCATCTGTTCAAAAGCTTTTAATTAAAATAAGCACTAATTTGCCATGTAATTTAATTATGTGTGTTTTGAAATATGTTGCTAAGATTAGAAATTAAATATGTGCTGTTTTGACTCAGAATGTAAGCATATTATTGTTTTAATTGTCTCAAAATGTTGTTTAAGGGTTTGCTATGTTTGTGAAAATTGATTTTAGCCATTATTTAATATTATGTATTCAAGTTTAGTGTATAAATTAAATAATAAAATATGATTACACATGATAAATAAAAACTCTTAAATAATTTCAGTTATATTTTTTATTTATTTTATTTTACACGTTAGCATAATTTAGCAATGATTTAATCTTAAAAATTATATTATAGTTACTTTATATCAGTTTTTAATTAAAAATGTAGTTAATAATTAGTTGTAGCTAAATTTTTTAATGAAAAAAATATTAGCTTCTGTAATTGAAAATGTAGCCTACTGCAAGATTAATAACCTATAAATGGTACTAAAGAGTGAAAAACCGTTCATGTAGCCTTAATGATTTCATGGCTTCTAAAATTATCTGCTGAAATCTTTCTAGTTTCACTTTACATAAAACAAGAATAAAAAAAAAAATTTAAGTCAATTCCTACTTTTTTTTTCATTACATTGCTGAAAGTCCTTTATAAATAATTTTCATTCATTTTTTTAAGTTTATCTGCCGCCATCTATTGGCAGATATATGCAACTTAATTCTAAAAAAACTGAAATTAATTAATTAAATTTAATGAATGAATTAATATTTGAAAAACTTCATTAATATCCAGTGCCATCCACTATAAAAAAAAAATGCATTTGAACTTGTGTGGATGAATAAAAAGTATTTTATGAACGAAAGAAAATTTGAACAAGATATATATAGGAAGAGTGTGAGCTAATAGAAGCGAATTGATAAGCATTAATTTGCCACTTAATTTTAATTACGTGCGTTTTGAAATAAATATGCGCTGCTAAGATTAAAAATAAAATATGTGTTATTATGACTCAGAAATATTATATATTCAATTTCAGTGTATAAAATAAATGATAATGTGTTTGATAACTAAAAACTTGTAAATAATTTCAGTATTATTTTATGATTTTTATTTTTGTGAACACGTATCATAATATGGCGATGACTTAATTTAAAAAAATAAAATTAGCTTTTTTTTATATTAGTTTTTAACTAAAAATGTAGTTAATAGTTAGTTGTAGCTAAATAAATCAGAATGTAAGCATATTATTGTATCAATTATCTCAAAATGTCGTCTAAGGATCTGCTATATTTATAAAAATTGATTCAACTATTACTTAAGTTCAGTAATATGTATTTGGTTCAGTAATGTGAACTTATGTTTGTGAAAATTGCAACACCAAGAAGGAATCGTCATAATTGAATGACATTTAACACACAGTTGAGTGGTAGTGGTACAAATAAATGATTAAATGTTCAAAGTAAACAAACAATAACAAGAGATCGGAATCAGTATTTTGTGTAGCCACCACGCGCCGCAATAAGTGCTGTTACACACGTGGCATGGAGACAAACAAATTTTGAATGTCTGCCTGAGGAAGAGCATTCCATATTGTTTGTATGCGCACCATATCCGGGAAATACTCAGGCCAAGGAAGAAGCTGTACCTGTCGCGTTGCAAAGAAGGATTGAACAGTCCTAGCGATATGAGGGCGGGCATTGTCCTGTTGAAATACAGCGCCTGGCAAGCTTTGAAGGAAGGGAACAGCTTGGGGCTGTAGAACTTCACTGATGTACCGGTTGCTGTTCAGATTGCCCACAATTCTTAGCAATTGAGATCGTCCATGATATGCTATGGCACCCCAGACCATAACTCCGGGTGTTCGTCCATTGTGGTTTTCGATAATGCACTCCGGAAGGTGGCGTTCCCCGGCACAGCGTCTGACACGAATGCGGCCATCATGGTACCACAAATTTAAAAAGCGCGATTCGTCAGAAAACACGACATGCTGCCAATCAGCACGCCAGTCTCTATGCTGAGCGGCCTATTGGCCGCAGGCGGCGATGGTTTAGCGTGAGAGGGATCCTGCATAAAGGGAGTCCTTGCACGCAGTCCACGCTGCAGCAGACGTCTACGAATTGATGAAGCACACAATGAAACACCTGTAGCTATTGACCACTGTGCTGCCAATTGTCTAGAGGAAGCTGTATGGTCCGTCAGCGCCATGCGGACCAGGTGTCTATCATCGCGAGCTGACGTCACATTTCGGGGTCCACTCCCGGATTTCCGAGTTGTCCGACACTCGTGCGTCCACTGCTTCCAAAGACGCATCACTGTGCTGCTGTTACGCTGCACACGAGCGGCTACTGCACGATAAGACAATCCAGCTTCACGAAGGACGATGATTCTTCCCCCGTTCAAACTCTGTAAGTTGTTCAAATCTCGCTCTCTTTCGTCGAAGAGGCATGAGTAACGATTGACCTAACGTTTACCACTAGCCACCGGGATAACCATGCACGCCTCGCTACAGCCGTCTATTTATTCGGATCCATCCACCGTTCAGAGGGCGCTGCTCAGCTTACGCATGCGCTACCGATTTGAAATTCTAATCATTTGCATATCATGCGCTAATTTGCATTTCCTGAAAATTTCAGCTCACTCGCGTAAGTCCTTCATGGTGTTGCAATTTTCACAAACATGAGTTTATATATTCAGTGTATAAAATAAATGATAAATGTGTTTAATAATTAAAACTCACAAATAATTTCAGTTTTATTTTATTTTTTTATTTATTTTTATGCACATGCTATCATAATAAGGCAATGATTTAATCCTAAAACACAAAATAGCTTCAATTTATGTTAGTTTTAATTAAAAATGTAGTTAATGGTAAGTTGTAGTTAAATTTTTAATTAAATATTAGTTTTTAATTAAAAATGTAATTTATTTCAAGATTAATAACATGTAAATTGTACTAAAGAGTAAAAAAATGTTCATATAATCGTAATTATTGTTTCAATTATTTCTAAATGTTGTCTGTTATGCTCATAAAAAGGCTGTAAGGCTTCTAAAATTAACTGCTAAATCTTTTTAATCTCACTTGACTTAAAATAATCACTAGTTTGCCACGCAATTTTCATTATGTGTTTTGAAATATGTGTTGCTAAGATTCAAAATGTAAGTATATTATTATATTAATTATCTCAAAATGTTGTCTAAGGATCTGCTATGTTTATGAAAATTGATTTAACCATTAATTAATATTATATATTCGAGTTCAGTGTATAAAATAAATGTCAAAATGTGTTTGATAAATATAACTCATAAATAATGTTATTATTTTTATTTATTTTTATGTACACGTTTTCATAATATGACAATAATTAAATCTTAACAAATAAAATTACAGTTGGTTTATATTAGTTTTTAATTAAAAATGTAGTTAACAGTCAGTTGTAGCTAAATTTTTTTAATTAAAAATGCAGTCAATTGCAAGATTAATAACCTAAAGAATAAAACATCATTCTTATACCCCTAATGACCATAAGGCCTTTAAAATTATCTGCTAAAACCTTTTTAATTTCACTTTTCCATTTCAAATCCCATTTTTATTACAGTTCACAACAATAGCACGTGCAGTAGTAACCCCATCAACTGCATTTTCCAGCAAGGATCTGACATTTTTTTTCGTCCTGGGGTTTTCCCCACCATTTGCAATTGTTGTTACTTGACATATTCTAATTAACTCTAATCCCCGCAAAATGACTCATTTATTTCACGATCACCAGAGTGTAAAATTAACTTAATAAAACATATTACTGCCTTCTGTCCAGATCATTAAATACTAATTATCCGTACATACATTTTTTTTCATTCTTTCTACCGAATTGCACAGTTGGTTAAATAAAAATCTTCCTCTAAACTCAAAACACTCTTGATGGCCATGATGCACGTTATGGATAAAATTAATTGAGTTGACGCAATCATGATTTTGGTTTAGAGATCGGAAGCATAGTTAATCACCATCGTTAAATAGTTAAATGATAAAGATAATTAAAAGGTATTTAAATAGTTAAGCTAAATAATTTCAATAAATTATAGTGCTTAACTGTCTAAACAATGTTGCTGAAACGTTGTGGTGATTTTATTCCTTTCTTTATCAGTAAACGCTGGGATGAAGAAAAAATGTTAGGTGACTAGTTAAATTACTATATTATTTGTTAATAATTATGTATAAAGTCAGTCAAAATCTAGATTTGAAGGATCTATCACGAGATCTATACACTAAAAATAAAATATAATTGCTGTGAGGCATTTTTAACGGAGGTAATTTGCAAAGCAGATATAAAAGAGAAAAACTTGTTTGGATGATGTCGAACGAAATTATCCTGATTCTAAATAAATATTTTTGTCTTAAATAATTATTAACTATTATAATTATTATTATTGTGTACAGAATAATTAGATAACTTTTAAATATTAGTGTATTAATATTATTACGTCGTTCATTTTCGCATAAATGGCATATTTTGGGAGACACATTTCAAATATGAATGAAAACTTTGTTTTGGTTTAGCCGAATAAAAAGAAAGACTTATTTAGATGACGGGGAATAAACAAAATTATCCTGATTTTAAATAAGTATAAAATATTGTATGTTAAATAATTATGCTTCTTTTAAATATTAAATATATAATTTATTTTGACATAATTGACATATTTTGGGAAACACAAAGAGTGCAAATATAACCAACAACTTTATCTAGTTAAGCAAGAATTTAGCATTATCCATTAGGGGCGAAGAGCGCAGTGCTTGTAGGTATAGTGCTATCCCTATCCCTTTGAGGCATCTCAGCCAAATCCGCTACTTTGGAAGCAGGATCCAGCAATTACGCCCCGCCGCTGATTTTGGATAGTGCCATTTTGCCATGCACGATATATTTTTACCACGGCGGCACGCGAACAGTTCACAAAATTAGCCGTTTCCGAAATGCTTCCACCCTTGGCCCGAAAGCCAATAATTATGCCCTTTCGGACGTCGGATAAATCGCTACGTTTCTGCATTACGCCAACGATTGAAATGCTTTCCGATGCCCTAGGACATCCTTTATATACACTCCACTGCAATGTGCTTCCACCTGCCTTTTGTGATTGGTTATTTCACGTTGACATCGAAAGTAGGTGATCGTCACATTAATGTGACTGGGCTGTGTATTTCATAGTTGGTCTTTTCAGTTAGCAGCCATGAGTGCAAGAGCGGTATGAATACCGGACATGGAAAAGACTGGGTTATTTGTTTTATGACAATTTCAGTATTCGAGTTTTAGTGCACAAGCCATGATGTCGCGATGTTAGAGTCTTAACAGATTCTGCATGAGAACGAATACCATTTGTAGTTTATCTTTGTTACTTTTAATAAACACTTATTATTAATTATTAATTTACGTGGTGGCCTTTCGTTCCTGGTGTTTTCTGTACAAATAACAGTGTCAGGTAGGAGTTTCCTCTATTTTCCTATATGATTCCGAATCGTCACCACCTGGTGCTGAGACAACTTGCGTAAAGATAGCAAGAGTAAATGTTTTTCTAAAAGGTCTCCTTTAAAACACTCACTTCTTCACTTTGTTTCTTGAAGTATAATATAGAAAAATTCTTCTTCTTTGGAATATAATGAAGATGCAATTATTCCGTGAGACATTCTTAATAACTTCAATACAATTAATCAGTTGTAAATTATCTATAGCAAGGGGTATTGACCTTTTATTTAGAAAGACGCAGATTATTTCTACATAAAACACTTTTCTGTTTTCAAAAATAAGACTGAAAAAAAAATTTATATCTATATATATAAATATATATATATATATACTTTTTATATATATATTATAAATATATATATATATAACTAAACCATAACTAATAAAAAATTAATATATATATATATAATTTATATATATATATACACATGCACACATATAATATATATATTCTGATTGTATTTATGTTCTAATATAATCTAAAAACTATAAAACCCAGAATTCAATTTTTTCCCAGTTCAATTTTTTTTAATGTATTGTTTCTGCTCAAAAAGTCGTAACCAAAATTTAGGAAAAAAAAATATATATTAATCATCGTTTAATTAATTAAAAGCTTTATTTTTTTTATTCCCATCAGTTTTAAGAAACTTAACAAGACTTAAAATATTACGAAAATCTAAAAAAACCTAATTGGTGCCATTAAAGCAATTATGAAAAAAATTAAAAAAGTCTTAGATCTGTCTTAAGAAACTTTCTTCAGTCTTAAAATATTACGTCAGTCTTAAAAAAAATAACAAGCGCCATTTGTGTTATTATAAACAACATTAAGTAGAAACTTTGCAGTATTTGTTTTCAATTTATTTTCGGAATTAACGGCATTATATTCCTAAAAATGAATGTCAACAGATTACAAAAGGGACAAAAAAAAAAAATTGGAAGATTTCGTGGTTTAGAATGATTGCTTTATTTAAACAATCAATATTATTATTTTAAGTATTAAACTTTTAATTATGAAAAATATTTTTCCAAAGAATTTTCAAAATTAAAAATATTTTTTTTCTGTAACCGGAAAAATGTTGAGTCGCACTTAGTAATGTTAAATGCGAGTTTAATGAATTAAAAAAATAAATTTCTTTCTTGTTTTTGTACTACAAAAATCTAATATTCTATTTTTTTTTAACAAAAGAATGAACAAAATTTTATAGTATAGCAATAATGCAGGAAAATAAATACTACTTCCTATTGAATGTCTAGTATTTGCATTGGAAAATTAAAACAGGTATGTCAACAAGCATACCAGGGTCAACAGAAGAAAATCATCTGCAAAACAAATTGTGTTTTCTCTTTATTTAGAGTATTGAACTGATATGTAACTGGTTAAATACTGTGTTATAACTGGTGTTGAACTGATGTGTTTGTTAAAATGTTATTTTACTTTGTAGCCTGTTCATGTAGATATTTATGGTAAAAATAAAATTCAATAACATATTTTTAAAAATTTTTATATTGAAAAAAAAAAAACAAGCAACTTTTAGTATTTCTGAATAGAATTCTTTAAAAACAGCATAAGTGGATTGCTAAAAAAAATAAGGATTTAAAAATAAATGTAAAAAATTAAATATTTATCTAAAAATTATTTAAAATGACCTCATTTAGAAAAATTCATTGTTATTAAATTGCCGCTAACATAATTGATTGATTTTTCGAGCTATTTTCTGAATCTGCCACCTTATCGTGTAATTCAGAATGGAGGAATTCCAAATAGACCAAATTAAATATTACTTACAAAATTATTTTCTTTCAAATTCCAATCGAACTGAATTTAGAAATCGACCTCAAATAATGTTATATCTAGATTTAGGGATGTATTACTACTTTGGCGACATTTCCCTACAGAAATAGAAGAAATTTCAGGAATAAATGCTACTACACTCATGTCCATAAATTAAGGATAATTCAGAATCACCAGAAATTGAATTTTAAAATAGAAATTTCACCTGTAGAATTATCATCTCCAGGCTTTGGCAACGATTCCAAGATGATGGTAATGTGAGTAGATGTTACAGCACAGGTCCCTCCGAGTTACAACGCCGAATGAGGACCGGTATTTAGCAGTTACTGCCAAAAGAAACAGACGGAGCACAGCATCAGACCTGTCTCGTCAGCTCTCTTCAGCTACCGGTACGACAGTTTCAAGGCAGACCGTGTACAGGCGCTTAGGGCACATTGGTCTATATGCTCGTAAGCCTGTCAGATGTGTTCCACTTACCGCAACTCACTGTCGCTTGCGATTAACCTGGAGTAGAGAGCATGCATTGTGGACACCGCAACAGTGGTCTTGTGTGATGTTTTCCGACGAGTCCAGGTTTAGTTTGCAGTCTGATTCTCGACGGACTTTCATATGGAGAGCGCCAGGTACCCGTTACCACCAAGAGAACACCATTGAACGACACCGTTACGGTGGTGCAGGATGGCTCGATTGGGGAGGAATTATTCTTGGTTCCAAAACTGACCTGCATGTTCAGAGTGTAACGATGACAGTCCGCATCTATTGGGACGTCATTCTGGAACAACATGTACGTTTGTTTCGGGGCGCCATGGGTGCTGAATTTCTGTTTATGGATGACAACGCCCGTCCTCACCATGTAAACATTATAGACGAATGCCTTCAATTGGAGGATATCACCCGTATGGATTGGTCAGCATACTCACCGGACTTGAATCAATAGAGCATGTGTGGGATATGCTTGGCTGACGAATTGCAGCCCGTAAACCCCCTCCCACCTGTTAACCGGAACTTCGGAGGGCATTGCTTGATGAGTGGTGTAATATTCTCCAAGATCAGATTGATAATTTGATACTCAGCATGCCTAGGCTTTGTAAGGCCTGTTTTGCATCGTCCGGGAAACATACTGCATATTAACCATCATACTAACCATGTTATACTGTTTTTTGTAAATAGGTTCTTTTTTGAAATTTGCTCCAGGGAGTAAAAATCGTAATTTTTATTAATTATGTCAAACATATAGCATCTTCTTTGCTCTTTACCTTTTGTTTAATAAACAGACTTTACAAATAAGTCAAATTTGTTTTGCTTCTGTCTCTTTCTTTGCCTGAACTTCATTATCCTTAATTTACGGACATGAGTGTAATTGGAGATTGCATTGGAAAATTCTGGAAAATACTTGAGCAATATGACACTTGGAGCGATGCCTTTGCAATATCTGCTAAACCTATACATTAAAAAATCAAACATGTATCGAATTATTAAGAAATTCAAAACTTTTTACATTTGTAATGGTGCATAAGGTTTTAGACATGGGGGATTCTATTTAATACACCACGATTGAAAAAAAACTAGATATAACAGTATGACTTACCAAAAAATACACACTTAGCAATTAAATATTTGATGCGGAGACATTTGCAATTCTGTTTCAATTCCGTCCAATCTTTTTATTTCTAATAGCAAGGGCTTAAACGCAGGTCATTAATGGAACCAAGTAAGTTTCCATAGAAACTTGAAGAGGTCAAAAAATGTAAAACCAGAGTCAAATCAAGACATCTAAATCATAGTCAAATTAAGACATCTAAATAATAGTTAAATTAAGACATCTAAATCATAATCAAATTAGGAGATCAAAATCATAGTCAAATGAAGACATCTAAATAATAGTCAAATCAAGTCATTTATATCATGTTAATCTACATCATGGTAAAATCAAGTCATCTAAAACATGGTCAAATCAAGTTATATAAATCGTAGTCAAATAAAGTAATATAAATCATAGTCAAATAAAGTAATATAAATCATGGTCAGATCAAGTAATATAAATCATGTTCAAATTATGGTCAAATCATATTAGTAGAGATTGTCATCATTTCAAAACAATTGAATTGTCTCAAATTAAGTTGCTTTTAGTGCCATCACAAATTGGAGAACACTCAACTAATGGAGAATGTTTTCGCCTCATCTTCCATTCAATTTCTTCAAGTATAATGATTTTATGACCTCAGGATTTACTATATATTTCTGACTACTGGATTTATTATGCTAGGTATAGCCACGGTAACTTTTGGTTAAACATCACTAGTGCTTATATAGTACCATCAGTTTGGATACTCCATCAGCAGAACGGCAAATGTAATAAAAAATCATTATAATTTTAAAGTTAAAATTAGGATTTTATAAAAATAGTAATTAAAATTTCATTTAATATATTAATTCATACACGAGGCATAACAATTATTATTTTCTACCCAACAAGTTTCATTCTCTTGTACTTGTAAGGTACCATCAGTTCGGATACTCCACCAGCAGAACGGCGAATGTAATAAAAATTCGTTATAATTTTAAAGTTAAAATATGATTTCATAAAAAGAGTAAGAGTAATTAAAATTTCATTTAATATATTAATTCATACATAAGACATAGTAAATATCATTTTCTAACCAACTAGTTTCACTCTCTTGTACTTGTATGGTATCTTCAGTTCTGATACTCCATCAACAGACTGGCAAATTTAATAAAAAAAAATCATTACGATTTTAAAGTTAAAATTAGGATTTTATAAAAATAGTAATTAAAATTTCATTTAACATATTAATTCATACAAAAGCATCATAACAATTATTTTTTTACCCAACAAGTTTTCTGGTTGGGCAATAAGTATTGATCTACTTCGCCTTTTCCATTATCAGATCATTGAGAATGCAATGATTGGGACAGCTCTTGCGTTAAGGAAACGAAATGAGATCTTAAAAAAGGAAAAAAGGGAGTTGAACAAAAGAAGCCTCAAATGGAAAAGAGAGGCCGAAGAAAAAGGAAATTCAGACGACAGGAACAAAGAGAACGCCTGCAGATCGATTCGACAAGACTGCATTTATTTATTATGTCTGGTAAAGAAGTGCATGAACCCGTTTTGTTCTTATTTCGACTTGGATGATCTCTTTCAACCATCGAGGGGGAATTATTTCTGATTATTTTCCCTATTTTTTTTTTTTATGTCAATACATCGCAGGTAATTAGGGGCTGGAGTGAAATGTTTGTTTTTGAAATAAACAAATGTGTTGTTTGACACGTATTGCTTGTTCCAAGAAATGTTTCGATAAATTTTTGAAGACAATAACAGCAGTTGATGGAACTATAACAACGATTTATTTGAATTGCTAATTTGATGAATTGAGATAAAAACAGTGCGTTTGTTTGTAATATTTCCATTGTTACAAATTTTAGGATCAAATTGATTTATTATGAGCAATGTACATTTTGCGATAACAATTTGATGAATTGCGATAAAAATGTGGGTTTGTTTGTAATATTTTCCATTTGTTACAAATTTTAGGATCAAATTGATTTATTATGTGTAATGTACATTTCGCGATAACATAATAGTTGTGATAACAATTTGATTACTTGCCATAAAATAGTGTTCTTATTTTTTTGTAATATTTCCATTTGTTACAAATTTTGTTATCAAATTGACTTATTATGAATACGGCACATTAAAATATTTGCGATAACAGTTTTGTAAAATCTTTTAGAACAAAATAACAAGTTTTGAACAAATTTAGAACGAAAAGTAATTATGGAACAAAACAAAAATTATTTACTGACTAGATTGAAATGGTTTTGTTTTTAAATAAACAAATGTGTTGTGTACATGTATTCGCTGTGTATAGATTATTCGACAAATGTTGAAGACACTAACAGGAGTTGATAGAAATATAACAGCAATTTATTTTAATTGCTAATTTGATCAATTGCGAAAAAAAAAAAAGCGGGATTATTCCTAGTATTTCCATTTGTTACAAATTTTAGGATCAAATTTATTTATTGTGAGTAATGTACATTAAAATATTTGCTATGACACTTTTGTCAGAACAAAACAACAAGAGAACAAAACAACAAGAACAAAACAACAAGTTTTGAATAAATATAGAATTAAACGTAATTTTGGAACAAAACAAAAGTGATTTAATTGCTACATTGAAATGGTTTTGTTTTTTAAATAAACAAATTTGTTGCTTACATATATTTGTTGTGTATAGATTATTAAATGAATTATGAAGGTAATAACAAGTGTTGATAAAAGTTAGCTAATCAAAGCTTATGCTACGTAATTCAAATGACAACACTTCTATACTCTGTCAGTAATTAAAACTTTTTACCGTTCTTTCTCCTACACATTTGCAAGAGCGCCCCTTGTGGACCTCAGGAGAAATAGTTAGTTTGTCTCGAGACTATCTCCCGACAGGAAGTACAACGCAACCTGCGCTCCCGCTGAAAAACGTCTAGTTTATAGTCTCTCATTCAGAAAAGAAATATATTTTAAGGAACCCTGCGTATTAGTTGACCTACAGACACTCATCCGGAGAGGAAGTATATTTCACGCACCCTGCAGAAATACCGAATTTTCGGCTTAGAAGTGGAGTCCTTCCACGAATCAATAATTATGTGTCTTTAAATGTGTTAAATATTGTATGTTTCTAATTGTATGTGTGTGGTGTTTGTGAGTGAATAAATAAAACTGTCAGTTCACAAATGTGTGCCTCAACTGTCTCAACCCAACTACACCCAGTTACAATCTTATTGTCCAACCTGCACATTACAAATTGTATTATAAAAAATAAAAGAAATTAACAAAATATATTTATTGTACTTACACTTTATAACTGAAGACAAATTATTTCAATTTTTTACACGTGTCCCATTTGTGTCTAACATGAAAACACCAACAGGTGGGTGGACCAACAATAAGGGGGACTTAACCACCAACAATAAGGGGGACTTTTAGGTGTAACTTTTCTGCATTTGTGTATGTTATGCGAGGAAAATCAGAAAATTCCCACCAGGTAGTTTGATTAAAGACTGAAGTTTATTTAATAAAATCACACATAAATCTTCTGCACACTAACTACTTGCATAATAAGGGCAAAACTCTTTCTTGGAAATCGATTCTGTCTTTCAAACGTTTTCTCTTTTTTTATGTTGATTTAAAGAAAATAAAATATTTTTTTGAAATATATTTCTAATATACAATTTATTTGAAGTATACTTCAAATAAATTGTATGTCAACATTTGTATATCAACAATATGTGTACACATTTCTTTTATGAAGTAACAGTAATTTATATTGAAACTTGATTCTACATTGGAAGAGCTTAATATATGTTAAATTTATAAACTAAAATTAGGTTAAAATTTGTCAAAATGATATTAAAGATTAGTATAACGAGGAAAATTTTTTTAACGAGCATCTGAACAAAATCATTGTTTTATGTTTCTAACTTTTGACTTTTGATGTATAATACTTTTTAAGAAATACTTAATTTTTTAAAGAAGAAATTAGAGAAATCGAAAATGATTCCACATATATAAAAATATAATAAAAACGAGCATTTATCTATGGATATAAATATAAATGTTGAAAAAATATTTAATAAAATATTTGCGAAGGACAGAATTACGCTGTTTATTATTTATTCCTTTTACAGTGCATTTTTCTAAAAGAAAAGACTATAATAGAATATGTATGTATTTATATAGCGAATAGTCCAAAACATGGTAAGATAGTCGACGAAAACGGAATAACAATAATGATAATAATAAATATAAAAAATTAAATCCTTTCATGAATTTCAATTTATCATGTATAAACATACTTTGCTGGACAGACACACATGGGAGTCTAACAATGTTCAATAATTCAAGAGATGAAACAAACAAACGCAATCAAAATGCGATTACCGGAGTTCTGCACTTTGGGGTTCCCCTTGTTTATTTGGCGATTTCTTTCCCTTGCTTTTTTTCGCCAAGCCCTCTCCTAAACAAATAAAATGGCCACTGAGGTTACAAAGTAGTGCGTTTTTGACGATTCCATTTAGCGCGGAAAAAATACTAAGCTAAATCGGAACCCTAAAGTGCATTATCCTCACAAGAACTATTATTAGTAATTCAATAGCGTCAGAATATAACAAAATTTAATAGAACTATGAAGGAGCAATTGTTAAAATACTACAAGAAGTACTGCCCAGACAGAGAAGTGATGGTTATATTTATTTTATAAACATTAACTAATTCTTTGACATATTATTTTGTGGAAAACTGAAACAATAATTTGCTTATAATTGCTTATAACAATAATCTGCTTATAATTGCTTATAACAATAATCTGCTTATTGTCAACTTAAATATTTCAATAATATTTTAGTGGCAATTCAAAACAACAACTGATATGACAAACGATAATTTGATACGGGTCAATCGGTATATTTAGCAGCATATATTTTATTTCAACTTTAAAACCCACATAAAATCACATTTAAATCAATTTATTTTAAATACAGATTTTTTTAAAATTAAAGTTGCGTAATTGCACGAGGAGACAAATCTGTTTTCAAATTTAACTTATAGTCTTTTATTTTATAAATTCACTTTTTTGGAGAAGCCACTGACCTCCAACAGGATAACATCATGTTCAAACTAATAATAATAATAATAATAACAGTAATCAGCGATACGTAATGTAAAATACATACGTTTTTTCACAAAAATTTATATAATGTACCCAGAAAAACAGACAAACAATCCAGTCAACTTTCTACTAATGATTAACTTGCATTTTATATGTATGTTTAGATATATACTTTAATATTCAATATAATATTTCCAAAGATGCATGCATTTTTTCCCATAACTTTATAATATATTTTTTTTACTCAACATTATTTATTAATTTTAGCGTATGTTAGAAAACATATTAGAAACAAATAGATATGTATGGTGATGAACCAAATATGGATATTAATTTGGATATATTTTAACCTTCCTATGAAATATTTGTTTTCCTCATAAAAGACAAACTGTTTCGTTTACTGTGTGTTTACTTCGTTATTATAAACAAATTTGTAAATTTAAATTCCATGTTTCTATTTGAATGCCTTTTAATCTTTCTATGGAATACTCTTTTCCTGTTACTTCTAGAGTATATTAATACACTAACACATATGACCTATCGTTATTCAGCTACAGGAAATAAACATTCCATAAGCTAATTCTTTTTATATAAAAGGAAAATAAGTTGAAAAAAAAAAAATCATGATAGTAATGAATAGATAGCAAACTTCTGTATGTAATTCAGCAGAAGAATATAAAAGATACAAATTTAAAATCGCCAATATAAAACATCTAATAACGATTAAAAATAAAACAATTTACTCAAGTGATAGCGCCATTAGAAACGAAGTATTAAAATTGCGCAACATAGCAAGTATTAGCCTCAGGAAAATAAAATTAATAAAAAGATGGAGAAAAGTCAATAAGAAGGAACAAATACTATAACAATAACGTTATTTCCCATTCGCTAATAGTTATTAACAATAAAAATGATTGGATTGAGCAATTAAATATAGTTTTTCATGACAACTTTAGTTATTGTGCTTACCAGTTTTGTTTATTGTTCGTGCCAGTTTTATTTATTGTTCATGCAAATTTTAGTGTACATACCAGTTTTAATGTTCATACCCGTTTTATCGTCAATACCCGTTTTATTGTACATAGTTTCATTGTTCATACAAAGTTTTAATGTTCATACCTTTTTTATTGTTCATAGTTTTATTTTTCCATACCCAGTTTTATTGTTCATACCCATTCATATTCTCATGTTTGTGCCTATTTTTATTAAACTGAAAAATGATTAATAAATTATTATTTGGTGGGTTTTTTTTTTTTTTTTTTTTTTGCATTTCTTAGATGAAAACCAATTTAAAAATAATAAATTCCTTGAAATAATTTGAAATTCTTAATATTATAGTTATCCAATTATAATAAGCACTGACATACAGACACAATTCTTTGCTTTGCATATATGGCATATTAAAAAACCTCATAAATGCTAAAGATCTTGACATAAAAAGTTACTCCTAAATGATCCCACAACTCCACCATCCCAAACAAATCACCCTCCACCCGGTTCCTTTCAGCTTGTCCATTGCCAAAATTCCCCGAAATGCCTCGGGCCAAAACACAGAACGGGGCCGATAGGAAGCGGGGCCCAATCACTCAAACGCAGCCGGGCGGTGCTTTATTCGCGTCGACATGCCTGACGAACCAAAATATTGATTCCTTCAGGTCCTGTCGCGGGCTTTTCTTTGGAGCTGCGTTCCTCGGGAGTACCTACAGAATAACGTATTCGGAAAACGCGAGTTTAAAATAGAGGACAGGTTTTTCTTTACTGCTTCCTCCCTATTTACATAGTAAAGGAGGAGTGTGTTGTGATAGAGGGGAGATTTCCTCCTGCTCCTGGAAATAGGAATGGGGTGATTTTTCCCGGATCTCCTTCTCCTGTCCTTCATTGGAGATTTATCCGGTTTTCTCTCTCTCTGAAGGATGGGTAAATGATGGGTGTTTGGGATTTGGGACCGTAAAAAGGGATAAAATATTCAAGACTTCTTGAGATTAGGCTCTGCTGCTAATTTACATTTTGCTCGCAGAACTTTAGGATTTCATGATGACAATGTTGTTGCTGGATTTCAAGTTGTTATATTTCGCTGTCAGTATGAAATACGCTGCTTTATTCAGCTAATTGGTGTCTAGTATATACAATACAGTATTGAAACTTGAATGCTTCTACTTACAAATATCTGAGTTTAGTTAATATCTTACATTATTAGGAATAAAAAAACTATAAAAAGTAAAGTCAGAAATTTTTTTAATGTCATCGTTAATCATTAAAACTTTTCCATTTGTTCTTTTTTAATTAAATAAAAACTGTTATTTTCATAACGAAAATAACGCCTGCTAAGTGCTTTACAAACAATATCGGTTTTTAATAGAGTTTTCGGAATTATTTCATTGATAAACTGGCATTGAAACATTCTATGTACAACTATTATAATTGAGAGTTTAGTTAATAATTGACGTTATTACTATTAAAAAAATTTAATAGAAGTCTTAAAAATCATTAAAATCATCATTATACATTAAAACTTTCCAATTTATTCTTTGTTAATTAAATAAAACTGTAATTTTCATAATGAAACTAACGCCTGCTAAGTACTTTACAACGATGTCAGTTTTTAATGGAGTTTCAGGAACTGCATGGATGATAATATAGCATTGAAAGTCGAATGATTCTATGTACAAATATTATAACTGTGAGTTAAGTTAATATATTGCATTATTACGAATAAATAACTTTAAATGAAAGCTATATGATATTATTAAGATCACAGTTAATAATTAAAACTTACCTGTTTGTTCTTTGTTGATTAAATAAAAACTGTAATTTTCATAATGAAAGTAACGCTTGCTAAGTTCTTTTACAACAATACCGGTTTGTAATGGGGTTTCAGGAATTGCTTGGTTGATAATATATGTTAGCATTGTGATTATATTGTGATTGTGATTCCATAGCATTGGGATTGTGATTCTACGTAAAAATATTACAGTTGGTAATTAAGTTAATGTTTGGCATTATTGCGAATAAAAAATCTTTAAAAATCGTCATAAAAATCATTAAAATCATCGTAATTCATTAAAACTTTCCAATTTGTTCTTAGTTAAGTAAATAAAACATGTAATTTTCATAATGAAAATAACGCCTGCTATATGCAACAATATCAGTTTTTAATGGTGTTTCCGGAACTGCTTGATTGATAATACTAATAGTATACTAATACTTATAGTATTATACTATAAGTATAGCAATAAACTTGAATGATTCTATGTACAAATATAAATGTCAGTTAAGTTAATATCTGGCATTAATAAGAATAAAAAACCTTTAAAAAAACGTCATAAAAAATTATTAAAATCATTCTAATCATTAAAACTTTCCAATTTGTTCGTTGTTAATTAAATAAAAACTGTAATTTTCATAATGAAAATAACGCCTGCTAAATGTTTTACAACAATATTAGTTTTAAATCAGATTTCCGAATGCTTGGTTGATAACCCGTTAGGTTTTCGAACAGAAAGAGAATTATATTCAGATTTGAGATCCAGAAATTAAATTTCTGTCTATACCAGGGATGGGTATAGTAAAATTATCCGCTGGAAAATTATTCAGTTACGCTAAAAGGATGGAATGGAGTTTGCCAATCAACATATACATTTCTTTAGTATGTTCCTTCCAAACTGCATTGACAAATATTAAATCAAATCAAATATCAAATTAAATATCAAATCTAATGAAATATCAAATCTAATCAAATATCAAATTAAATATCAAATCAAATCAAATCAAATATCAAATCAAATCAAATATGAAATTAAATCGAATATGAAATCAAATCAAATCAAATATCAAATTAAATATCAAATCAAATCAAATTATGAAATCAAATCAAATATGAAATTAAATCAAATATCAAATTAAATCAAATCAAAAATATCAAATTAAATATCAAATCAAATCAAATATGAAATTAAATCGAATATGAAATCAAATCAAATCAAATATCAAATTAAATATCAAATCAAATCAAATATGAAATTAAATATCAAATCAAATCAAATATGAAATTAAATCGAATATGAAATCAAATCAAATATGAAATCAAATCAAATGAAATGAAATTAAATCAAATATGAAATCAAATCGAATATGAAATCAAATCAAATATGAAATCAAATCAAATATGAAATTAAATATCAAATCAAATCAAATATGAAATTAAATATCAAATCAAAACAAATAAAACAAATGAAATTAAATCAAATATGAAATCAAATCAAAAATCAAATCAAATCAAATATGAAATCAAATCAAAATAAATCAAATCAAATATAAAATCCAATCAAATATGAAATCAAATCAAATATGAAATCAAATCAAAATCAAATCAAATATGAAATCAAATCAAAAATCAAATCAAATCAAATCAAGTCAAGTCAAATCAAATATCAAATCAAATCAAATCAAATCAAGTCAAGTCAAGTCAAATCAAATCAAACCAAACGCTAAAGATTTTCAAATGCTAAATGTAATTCAGGATTTTCTTAATGAAGATTTTTGAAGTTAAAATTCTTCTTAAATTACAAGGGCCAACACAGTAATCAACAAGTTATGTAAACTAATACCTTTAGCCAGCGCTTAAGGAGACAGTGTATAGTTTTTTTTTATTGTTACATTTATTAGAATATTTATTAAAGATCAAATTACATATAAATCTGATCACTAATATGTAAACAGATTCTTTGAATTCCAGTTGTAAGTAATTTAATTATCTAATTTTTCTCATGAAATATTACATATGATTGAATTATATTTTACTGTTAATGAGAAATATTTAAAAGACTAACCTGTGTGCAAGTGAAACTTCTGATGCATTTAAATTAAATTATTTACATTAAAGCATTAAACTCGATCCTAACGAGAAACTATTACTTTCAATTTAAAATTATTTTATTAGTAAAATATTCTATTGAAAATTATAATTATTATTTATTTTATAGAAGCATAATTTAATATTAAATATCCTTACATTTAATTCAATTTAATAATTCATACTGAATATCGGATATTATTGTTAACATTATAAATAATTTCATGCAATATTCGATGATCAAATAATTCTATTTTTCTAATTTTTAAGGATGAAGTGTTTATTAAGCATCATTAATAAATTCAAATAAATATTTTATCAATAACAAAAGGGACTTTTTTTAAGTTAATAAACACTTTGTCAGAAATATGTATCTTTTATTAACAATTTTCATAGTCAGTTCTTTGAACATTGATTAACTTATCATTTTATATGTGTTTTTTTGTTTCATGATTGAAACATTATAATTGAATTATTTTTATAGAGATTTACATACTTTTGAAATTTTGATAATTTGTAATATGGTTCTCTTATGAATTCATGTTAATAATAATTTCTTTAATGTTTAATGTTAATAATTCTGTCTGGCATTATAAAAGTTAAATAATTAATATTAGTAATAATGTTATTTTAATTATTAGTATTTAGATAAAAATATTGGAAAATATTTTATAAAGGTAAATGAAAAATCTATACTAGAAAATATAAAATGAATCCCAATTTAAGTAATAAATATGCTTATGATTTGTAACATACTCATGGAAAATTGTATTAAATACAACTAATTAATACAAGTTATTATCGTTAATTTAAATTGATGGTTAAATATGAAATATCCGAAAAACTTAAAAATGGCTGCAAGTTTCATCACAGCCTCTCTAATTGAATTCAAATTTTTAAAATTCACAAAGTTTTGAAAGCAAATTTATAAAAATCAATTGTTGTCTGGATTAATATTTAACGGTTAAAAAAGCAATTTATTCCGATTTTAATGCTTTATTATTAAAACATCAAAATTTCTTTTTCATTCTCACTCTTTCATGCTTAGGGAACATGGAATAATCATTTGGAACAAAATTAATAAACTGAATGTCGTAATCAAAATTAGTCTACGTTATTTAAAAATAGCATTAATTACTAATATTTAAATTATATGTAAAATAAAAAGCGTATAGAAAAGTGCTTATACAGCTATTAGAATTTTCTTAAAAATATTGTCTCCATATTATTAATTTTTTTTACTTTATTTATCTTAAAATTTTATTTATTTATTTTTTTTACTTTATTTATCTTAAAATTAGAATTTTCGATATAAACTTATTTTTGCCAAATTAGCATGTTATATAATCTTTCCTAATGCGAGCATAATTGTTTTTAAATATTTAGCTTATCACTAAAAATAATTTTATTCGGTTTAAAAAATATAAATAAATAACACAATTAAAACTTCATTTCTTTTATAATGCTCATTATTTTTCGTAAGCAACAAACTGCTATTTATCTCAAATTATTTTTTTTTTTTTTTTTGCTCATATAATAACACTTAATTACTTTAAAAATAGGGATTAAATGCTTCATTTTTTTTTTTTCTTTACGATTACAGAGAAAAAGGTTAGTAAATTAATGAGACAAAAAATAAAATTAGAAATTAAATAAACTCAAAAAAAAAAAAAAAAAAAAAAATGTCAAAAGTCAAAAACAGATGTACATCGAACTAAGCCCAGATGTAATTCAATTAAAAAAAAAAAAAAAAAAAGATTTCCTCATTATTCAAACACAGGTTGCAATCAGTCTTGAAGCCATACCTTTTGAAAACCCTGGCAATTTCTTTGCTAATTAGTTGTTACCATTAAATAAAAAAAAATGAGTATTAAAAAAGAGAAATATTTCCTGTCATTAACATGATATAAAAGCAAAATTACTCACAATTTTTTTTTTCTTTTTAGTTATTTCTTAGGGCATTTTCTTATTAAACTTCACTAATGAGGTATGACACGACATAGGAAGATTAGAAAGGACTTAATTTCTTAATTGCGATCTGCATAATTGATCGTTCATTTACGAACCATGGATGAACGAATAAAAAAAAAAAAAAATATGAACGAATAAAAAAAAACATGAACGAAACAATAACCCCGTTCTGGTATTTCTTTGATGTTCTGGGAGTTGTCACTTACTTTGGTGTGGGAAGGCGTGAAAAAATGTTCTTGAAAGCTTTTTTTCAGAATTAAATGTCATGTAAAGGGGGATTAATATGTCTGGACTAGGGCGTGTGACTTATGGGGCGGACCAAAGCTGCCGTGTATGTTTTGCAGTTCGTGAGATGCAAAATTTTCTGAAAAGAAAAAAAAAAAAAACCCTTTTTTTTAAAAAGAGTGTGAAGTATATTATCAGTTAAACCCACACTTTTATCTCGTAAAAATTCAGTAGATGAATATAAATTGCATGGTTACAAGTAAAAAAGAAAATTACATGTTCGTGTGTTGTAGTAATTTTTAATATACAATAAACGTTGATTCTTTATGAATAATTTATAATTAACTATGTAAAAGGTTTTTCTTTTTTTTTTTTTCGTCTTTTAATTTAATCACCGTTCTTTGTATAGATTGTGTTAATACAAAGAATCCCGCAACTTTATTCTTGTCTTTCAGATGATTAATATTCTTTTGTTGATTGTTTCAATATTAATATTTAAAATGCTTTTTACTTTTTTTCCATTTAGTTATTAAAGTTATTTTAAAAATACATGTAATAGAATATTTTTTTCTTTTCCATGCTTATAAAAAAAAGAAGAAAAGAAAAATTATAAAAGCTGATTGTAAAATAAAATAAAGAAAATATTATCAAAAGCTTTCACTCACTTAAAAATTAATTTTGATATTTTATCAGTTTTAATATATAAATATACATACTAAAAATATTTATACCTTTCTGTTTTTACAAGTTGCTTCTTATACTGCAATAAAATTGAATAAATAAGAACACAAATTTACATTTGCAGGTTATTATATTATTTATTAATTACTTGTCTATAAATTATTGATAACTATACTCTTAATGACAATTATAGTTAATTGACATTGTGAAAAATAAATTTTTAACTGGGTCTATTCTAGTTAAAAGCTTCCAGACCAAAAGATGATGATTACTATCATTAATTAATTATGATAGTTATTATTCAATGATTTTGTTGCTATTATTATCATTTGCATGACCATTAAAATATAGGTCTTTTAAGTTTCTGCAATACCCTAATTTATTCTTTATCTACACTGTAAATGAACTGTCTGGTGGTTGGTTATCAAAATTGTTCATACTTTTTAATAATGTTAGCTTCTTCACATTAAAATGTGCGATATTTCTCTACTTCAGTGATACCTTAAAATGTATTATTTCATTCCGATAATTTAAGACTTCATGATATTTAAGACATTGTTTCATTCTGATAATGAAGACAGTCATGATCATCAAGATTCTCATTAGTAAAGACATAACGTTATATATCTTTACATAATTCCAAACTTACTTGAATAATATACTTTTCACAAATTAAATTTTTGTATAGAAAAATTATTTATAATTATTGATATAACTAAATAACTGCCTAGCACTACAATCAGGGTGCCTATTGGCAGGACGTCTGCAATTGGCAGATTTCGAGACAGGAGATGGTTATTTTTTACAGGATAGTGTTGAACCCTACGCTTAACGCTCTGCTATATTAGACCAGGACCTACGGTTTAAAGTGGATTCCACGACAACATCTACAATCCATGACATCGCCAGGATTGGGTACCATTAAAAACCCCACGGCACCAGAGGGGTACCTCAGCACCAACCAAACCTGTGGCTTCGAGCGCCAGACAATCTGCCATAGGGTCCCTTAATGATATAAATAACATATTAAAATTGTAAGAATACAAATGAAGCTAGCATATAACCAGAACTTTACATATAATATTAATTTAGCTGATAGAGACAATATGTAAATTAGTATCTTTGTACATAAGTATTCCGCTTTATGATTTTACTGGTTTGATCTATTCATATATTGATAAAAATTGACTTATTTACGTAAAAATATCCAAGGTTCAAACAATATTTGTATTAAAGTGTTTATTTTGTAATTATTTTTATTTAAATAAATTGTATATTAACTGTAATCGTAAAGAATATAATTGCAAACTAATAAGAATGTTTCTATGCGATTTAAGTGAATTAAGTAAAAACAACTTTTTTAAAACAAAGTGTTTCATTAAGAGTAATTTTATTTTATTTCAAAATTACCATTCGATGATAATATATCATTTTAACAATTTCATGCATGGTCAAAAATTAAACGACTTTATACGTCAGAAAGACATGAGAATACACGTTTATAAAAGGATTCTTACAAAATGAAAATCACAATGCAAAAATTACATTTTTTCTTCCTTTGCTAAGAATTCCCGTACCGCCGCAATGATTCGTAATTTATGGTTACCTATTTAAAACTTTCTATCCGCCACAATATTTTATACACTTCGTGAACACTTTTCAGCGAGGCAACTCCAAAGTGAAAACTTTCCACCAAAAAGGAAAAGAATTTCTTTTCAGCTTTTCATGGAAAATGTTCTCATAAACTGCACCTCGGTGGGAATTTTCCAGGTGTAGCATCCCCAGGAAGAAAAGAAATCCCAAAAAGAGAACCGAAAAGTTAAAAATATACCGAAAAAAAAAAAAAAAAAAAAAAAAAAAAGGAGAAGAAATAGTTCGGAACAACATCGAAAAGAAGCCTATTTTTTAATCTATGTCGGATCGGCGAAATTTCCTCATTTTTCAGCTGTAGTTAGCGAAACTACCGCTTTAAATCAGCTGAAAAGGGATTCGTTTTAAAAATAAATAGCAGGAGAAAAGTATGTTAGAAATGCCAGAAGAAGAATATTACTTTTTCTTTTGGCTTGAAGGGATAAAAATTGTGTAACGTAAGAAAAACTGTTCCCACACACACAAACAAAAAAATGCTGCCACAATTATGTTATATGTCGAAGGTGTTTTCGACAGATTTGATTGATTTTAATTTGATTTGTTATAAATTGAAAACTTTTATTTGTTTTCATTTGAGACATTTTTTAAAAGATATCGAAATAAAGTAATCCCTTACTGACAACTAGAGAAGTACATTGAAAAGAATTTATTTGTTTTTAATGGGCAAGCAATAGAATTGGATACATCAAATAAACATTCTTATACATCATATATACAATACTTATTGTTTAATATACATACTGAATGCTGAAATAAATATATTTACATAAAAATATATCAATTCCTTGTCATGAATCTTATTGAATTATTTTAGATGGTATTTTTTTTTAACCATGTAGAACCTCAGTCTTGCATCACGTAAGCATAACACGCGGTTTAAACTAAATAATAATAATTTATATAATATTATATATATCACTTAAATATTCCTTTTTTTAATGGGCAAGCAATAGTATTGGATACATCAAATAAAAATACTTATACATCAAATATACATACTTATTCTTTAATATATGCATTGAATACTGAAACAAATATATGTACATATAAAAGGTGCCAATTCCTTCTGATGAATCTTATTGAATTACTTTGGATATTATTTTTTAACGATATATAACCTCCGTCTTGCATAAGCATAACATGAGGCACAAACTAGGTAATATTTGTTTATATAATATTATATATATTATTTATGTAATATTCGTTTTTACTGAGCTAGTAATAGTATTGGATATACCAAATAAAATATATGTACATACTTATTTTTTTATATACGTACTGAATGCTGAAATAAATATATTTTTATAAAAAAGGTATCAATTCCTTTTACTGAATCTTATTGAATTATTTTGGATATTATGTTTTTAACCATATAAAACCTCCATCTTGCATCATATAAGCATAACACGAGGCATAAACTAGGAAAAATTTGTTTATATGATATTCTTCTTTAATGGGCAAGCAATAGTATTGGATACATCACTAAATGTACTTATACATCACATATACATACTTATTCTTTAATATACATAATGAATACTGAAATAAAAAAGTATCAATTAATTGTCCTGAATCCTACTGAATTATTTTGGATAGTATATTTTTAACAATTTAGATCCTCCGTCTTGCATTACGTAAAAAATCAACACGTAATTACGTAATATTCGTTCACATGATATTATACATATTATCTATGTAATATTTGTTTTTAATTGGATAAATAAAATAAACATATTTGAATAGAAAAGGTATCAATTCCTTTTGCTTCTTATACACCAAGTAAAACTCATCTTGTTGAGAAAAACGGAATACATTAATCCAGGATATAAGGGCCACACCCTCTTCAGACGAATATGTAAAACAGATGTCGGGACGACATCAGACCCATTCAAGAACTTTGTATAAGATAGCTCTGGATTTTAAACTTCAATACGCCGGGGAGACCGTTGATCCAAAACTCTTTGCCAAGGTGGCAATTTATCCAGAAATCTTTGTCAGGGCAGCGGCTTATCCAGAACTCTTTTTGTCTTGGGGACTTTCTGTACATCCAATTGTTTCTAGGACAGTTGCTTCAAACAAGCTAGGATATCTATTTCAACCCTTTACTTCATACAAGTCAACGATGAAGACATAGCACATTCAGATATACGTAGACATACATATATGTAAAGTGTGGGGGAAGGCGAGATGTGGTGGTGTCTTAAGGAGTTTAAAAAGAAGAGCGGATGTTTTCGTTTTGCATTTACCTTTAATGCATACTGTTTACAATAACAATTGCACATCTACAAGACATAGCATGCAATATTGTAATCAGTTATCTAAATTAATATAAGACTCAATATTATAAAAATGTTATCTACAGCTAAACTCGCTTTGTTTTCTCTCTCACACAAAGTTCTCTCAGAGTATGCTCCATATATATCATATCAAACAGATTTCAAGGCGCCGCTCTCCTGGGAACAGTATTCAAAGACAATCAAATCCTCTTGGATTTGATTGTTATTGATCCTCTCTCAAATCCTCAAGCGCAAAAAATAATAATTCATAATACACATATATACGAATGTAAATGTGGGTGTATATATTGTATATGTGTAAACGTCTGCATATATTGTGCATATGTTTGTAAGTGTGCAGGTTTATGCTTGTGTATGCATTTTCTTTCTTTGTGTTAATTCGTGTGTTTTTGTATTTGTGTATATATGCATGCGTGCAAATTTTTGCATATGATTGTGTTTGTGTGTGTATGTCTATGTTTGTGTACATGTGTGTATGTTTATACAAGTGCAATGTTTATACAAGTGCAATGTTTGTGTATGTATGTATGTATGTCCTTGAGTATACATCTATGTGTGATTGTGTACATATATGTATATGCCTATATGTGTGATGTAAGAATACGAGTGTGCAATAGTATGCGTAAGTGCATATGTATGTGCATGTATTGTAATTGCATGTAAATGTGCATATGTATGTACTTGTGCACTAACATATATGCATGCATATAAACATATACACACACAAGCCTACACGCATACAAATCCACATATAATCACACGCATAAAATTACCCGCATATGTACACAATGTACTTACATACACACATACATACACGTATTCACCCACAAAAATATACACATATAAATACTTATGTATGAAAAAAATACAGATCAATGCAGACATATCCTCATGCATATTTGAACATACATATTAACCCGTAACAGTGCATCATTATTCATAAAGAAATACCCATTTAGAGCTACATATACATCTTTATAAACATACACATGTACAAGTATTAAAAAACAAATAAAATCTTAATTTTGAAAGGATGAATTTGATTTACAAAAAAGATGAATTAGAAATGCAAAAATGTGAATTTGATTTGCAAAAAAAAAAAAAAAAAAAATAGTTTGCAAAATATGAATTTGGTTTATAAGACCTGTAAAACTCCTGCTCTTATTTTGAAACATTTTGTCAATGTTAGAAAGATCTTCTTTCCATTTCTACATATGTAAATGATATGGGTAAGTAGATACCATATTTTCGAAGAATGTAACTAAAAAGAAATATAAGTGACATTATTTTGCTCTTATTTATTTGTTTTTATATTTACATGTAAACAGTTTCAAATATAAGAAAAATGCCAATAAAAAATAATGACATTATTCAAACAATAAATATTATGTACGGTTTTTTTAATATTTTCTTCAAGAAAACTCAGCAAGGCCCATAACAGTACATCAGTATTCATAGAGAAAAACATATGAAGCAATTAGATACATTAAAGCAAACAAACTAGCAGCATCGAAAGAAAATGATATTGTTTGTTTAAAAATATTCTTTTATTCTAAAATCACATTTCATCTTTTGATACAACACATTAATAATATTTATTTTCTTGAATTTCAGCATATCAACAGTAGCTTATTGAATTCAACGATTTAATATTAATTCATTGTTATGAAATAATGAAATGAAATTGTTATACAACCTTTAGTTATAAAAGATTAAATATTCATTTTTAAATAAGAAATTCTTTCAGAAGTAACAAAAAAAAATTTTTTTAATGTTTTTTGAACCAGTTACTGTTTGCAATAATCTTAATGCATAAATTTTATTGAAATATATTCTAATGTTTGTTGATGCATACAATAATCTATCTTTTATTCTAATCTTATATTTTTAAAAATAATAAATGCAAATAATCAATCTCTATTCATTAATGATTTAGTGTTCTTTTTTTGTTCTCCAAATGGCAATTCATTTTACTTTCTAGTAACATCTAATGTTATCCAAATTATGCAGTCTCAAAATGTGTTTATAAGATTACAAACTTCAACGTATTTCTATAATGCTGAAGGTATTAATTATTTTATTACATATTCCCTATCTTTATTAAAATAATATTTTAACGAAACATTTATAAGAAACTTTTGAAATGTGATAATTTTTCTTATTTTTTTTTTTTTTTATAGGTTTACTTCTTTCATTAAAATACAATAGTATACTTAACCGTTCAGTGATATTCATAACGCAACTTTAATACAAAACATCTTTACAACAACGCATACTTTCAATTGATTTTCATTAATTTTGCATGCATTCCATTATTTTTTTTTTATTGTTGCAGTGTTACTCTTAAAACAAAACTTTAAAGATACACGACTTTAACGCAAACAAAAAAATACACAACTTTAATACAAAATATCTTTACAACAATATATACTTTCAATGGAATTCTCTAATTTTACATGCATTCCATTATTTTTTTTATTGTTGCAGTGTTATTCTTAAACCATACTTTAAAGAAAAATTATAAGCAATTTTTAAAGTAATACATACACTTTCTTCCATTTTGCCTTAGAATGATTTTTTCCATATACAAAATGCAATACAATTGACCGTCTAGTTATATCCATTACACTTTCGCCTTCAAAACTTCTTTATAGCAATACAGATTTGCAATGCACTCATCTAATTCTACCTGTATTTATTATATTTTAGTTGCAGTTTCTTCCTTAAAGTATTACAATATTAAAGAAGAATTTTTAAACAAATTTTTTTTAAAAGTAGATACATAAACTGTCTTTGATTATTCCATAGATGTATTTCTTTTAATAAAATTCCATGCACTTGGCTGTCTAGTAATATCTATAACACAACTCTAGTTCAAAACGCCTTTACAACAATACAGACTTCCAATGCTCTCTCCTGCAATCCTACCCATACTAAATTCCACTTTTACCATTCCAGTGTCTTCCTTAAAGAAATCCAAAGAGACAACCTTAAAAACCCTCAACTGCGCCCCAATTCTCATCCAATCACAGAAACTACTCGAAAAGGGGTACCCTGTCCCGACTTGATATCGAATCTCGTGATATACACGTCCATTTCTAAGCACCCGATACTTGCTGGCGCAGTCTAAATCCAGACCATTCCGGGCGGCTATCACGAATCGCAATCGTAAATAACCGAGGTCCGCCTGCAATAGAATAGCAATTTTCCCAGTGTCTTGTTTGGGTTCTTGACTCTGCGTGGTGTGTCTGACGAATTATTTACTCTCAGAAGCGTTCACTGCAGCTGTCGGTCAGAGAGAAATGATCTTTTGACTATCTCTGCAGACGGTGAATTAAGTCCACCCTCAATTGCAATCGCTCTCAGTTAACTATTTGATTTTCTTACTGAATGTGATTTGATACGGAAATACTGAATATTATTATTTCTCAAATTAATTCTCAATAAGCTCAAAATGTATTAGGTATATTCTTGGAAGATTTTTTATTTCCCTTAAATACAACTAAAACATACATTACTGTAATTAATTAATGCTAGCATGGAAGAGTCGATTTGGCCCGGTTTCAAGAAATATCAAATATTTTTTTAAGCATTACTTGGACCACAATGTACTAACTCACCCAATTTATGACTTCTTGGTAATGTGAACAACTGGCATGACTTTTTTTGCAGTCACTGTTTTCAAAACCTATAAGACTCAATGGCAATTGTGACAATATGTATAATCGATAGTCAAATTTCCTGATAGGAGTTTGCCGAGTTATTTTTCCTGTTATGACAAGCAAATGTAGAGTAATTACACTTAAACGTTCTTCTAAATGGCAATGGCCTCTCATAATTACACGTAGGTGCACTATTCATATATATATATATATATATATGTGTGTGTGTGTGTGTGTGTGTGTGTGTGTGTGTGTATGTATGTTTGTTTGTTTGTGTGTGTGTGTGTGTGTTTGTATGTGTATGTGTGTGTTACAGTTAAAGCTCGATGGCCGTTAATGTGCACATTACCTAGCTAATCTGCAGATTAACTGATTTACTCCGTTAAAGTGCAGAATTAACAGTTTTCAGCATTTTAGATGTGCACATAAACGGCTTCCATATCGTTAAAGTTCAAAAGTGTGTTTCTCTAATTTCTTTTCTCTACTCTTTCCTAACACACTTTTAGTTTGGTTACGCCAGCGTCTTGTCGTCGCCAGAGGTTTTTCAGTGTTTGCAAACAACGATTTTTCACGAAAGATGCCCATGCTGTAGAAATATCTTTAAGTCAAACAGCAATAAAACAATCTCTTGGTACTGAACAAAGTCTCAGAAAATGTGACTGAAAATATAAATGTACCACAAATAGGTCGGTCTGTCGCAAAATCCAATTGCTATTTAAGACAAAAGTGTCATCCATCTTTAAATTGCACCTTATTGGTGCAATTTAAAGATTGGTGACACTTGGTGGTAAACATAATTTTATCATGTTTTGCAAATTAATCTTTTAACTGAAATAATATTTTAAACCCTTTGATTCTTTACCTTATAGTTTTTTAATTGATTGAGGATTGATTCTATCAACTAATTTTGATTTTGATTCCTTAGATATCGAAAAATAAATGAATAAAGTTACGTAAATTTTAGCACACAAAAGTTGCTGTTGTTCTAGCAAAGATCTAATTTTCACTTTAACGAGTTCCTAGTAGATTATCTAGGTAATTTACAGATCACCTACTTAATTTGAGAAATGAAACAATTTTCGGCACTTTAACGGATCACTCTAGTTGATCTGCACATTACTTAGATAATCTGTATAATAACCGATTTATGTAACTTAGTAACTTAGATTTATGTAACCTTTATGTAACTTAGATTTATGTAACTTAGTATATATATATATATATATATATATGTGTGTGTGTGTGTGTGTGTGTGTGTGTGCGTGTGTGTATAGTCATACAACGGTGGACATCATGTTACACGTATGCTTGTTATGAATAGCTCTTTGTTGAATGATCAAGAGAGGACATTTCTTTCCAGACAGTTTTTTAGCTTCACATTTGCGTATTACACAAGAACACACAGTAAACACAGGCATATATATATATATATATATGTAAACTCATACTGAAATTCAATAAGTATAATAGCAACAAAGAATCAATTCAAATGAGCTTTACAAAAATTAACTCTACAGGGAACTGAATTAAACATCGCTAATCCACACAAAATTCTGAAATATTTCAATGAAATCTCAAGGGAATTTCAACGGAGAAAAGGAAACAGTTTTCAATTTTTTTTGTCCTTTCATTATAATCTGAAAAAAAATTAATTGATTAATGTTAAATCATAGAAATTAAGTCTTTTATCTCATATAAATAAAACGGGTAATTAGATCTATGTGGTAAGTATAATTTCTTTTCTTTAAAAATTTGAATTTAATCTTTCTGTTCTTTTAATGTGGAAATTATTTAGTTCGGAACTTGGAAATGAATAAAATAATACTATGGGAAATCGATTTTTGGCGTAAGAAGCAAGTTTCACATCGATTCAAATATATTAAGATAATACTTTTAAATTTACATAAAACGGAAAAATTAAACTTTAAAGAAAATTTACATAAAACCTTTTATTTTACATAATACGCAAGCAATAAATATTATTTTAAAATTTGTAAATATTTCGTTCAAACATTTCTAGATCTTAACATTGAAAAATCTTAACAAATCTAATCTTAACAATCTTAACTTAAAATCTTAGAATCTTAACATTGAAAAAAAAATTATTATCTTGTTATTATTATTATGTTAAAAAAACTATTATTATTATTACATTAAAAAAACTATTATTATTATTATGTTAAGAAACTATTATTATTATTATGATAAAAAAACTACTGAAATATTAATTTACAGTTATATTCTCTTAATTAAAATAATTAAAAAAATCTATTTTTATTGCAGTCATTTCGGAATTATTATATATAAATTTATTTATTTGTTATTAATATATTTTTGCAATGTGCTGCTAAAATATTTAAGTGGCTTAGTTATCGGAAAAACGAAAATAATTTTTACATAAGGAGTAGCTAATTACAACTTATTTTCCTTTTTTATGAAAAAGGATTTTTCAATTCCTTCTATTAGCTCACACTCTCCCTATATATATCTTGTTCAAATTTTCAAACGTTCATAAAATACTTTTTGTTCATCCACTCAAGTTCAAATATATTTTTTTAACTTGCAGTGGATGACACTTGATGTTAATACAGTTTTTCAAATATTAATTCGGCAATTAAATTTATTAATTAATTTAATTTTTTTTTTTTTTTAGATTTAACTTGCATATATCTACCAATAGATGGTGCCAGATAAACTTAAAAAATGAATGAAAATTATTTATAAAGGATTTTCTGCAATAGAGTGAAAAAAAAAAAAAAAGTAGGAATTGATTAAAAAAATTTTTTTTTTTTTTATATTACTTGCTAAATGCTTTGGAAGCACGATTCCTCACATATCTTTTTTGAATTTTCAATAAATAAAACTAATTGTATTATAAAAAATATCAGTGAATACGACAAACATTATGCAGATGGTGAGGGCATAATTTTTCAGACCTTTTATTCTGAAACCGTAAACAGTATTCTAATCCAATAATGTATAAAATTATCATAATTTTTATTTTTAATTTCTATAAAAAAAAACTTTTCATACAATTTATATAAAGTATTGCTCCTAAAAATTATTTTGGTGGTCAAATGAAAAAACCTTAAGAAATCTGTGTCTAAAATTCCTTAAAAAAGAATCCTATTTGAAATATTGGATGGAGCATTTCAAAACATCTTCTTATTCCTTCTTTCTTAAAAGATTATCCGAAACTATCTGCTGAGCCTTTTGATAGATGATTTCATTCATTGATATTTGAAACAAAATACAATTCACACCAAGATATATAACATTCCTATATATATATATATATATATATATATATATATATAGATAGATAGATAGATAGATAGATAGATAGATAGATAGATAGATTTTGTAAGGAAACTAAAAAAATAATATCGCTTGAGCATCTTGCACTGAAAAATGGCACTTCGCTTTCAATTCTGAATACATGGGCTTCTTTGTTGAATGAAGCCCCCAATATGATGTGACGGGTATATTCTTATGGCCCAATATCTAGATAAAATGCTCTTAGTATAGTGGCTAGTAGCAGAAAGGAACAGAATAATCTTTTTTTCTGTCTAGAAATTCTTGTTGGAAAATTTCTGTCCAAGCATAATTCGAAAATATTTTGACATTAAAAATCGAAGATATAAAATTGTTATAATAAAGCAGCAATATTTTTAAGATTTTATTTTATCGTGTTAAACCAGATATGTACTTTTCACTGAATGTTATTCAACAATTTTCTATCAAATATCTAGTAATTAGCAATATCAAACAATATCAAATAATCCCTCATAAGAAAACAAACAATCCAAACAATATCAAATAGAAAATACACAATAAGAAAATACACAATCAAACAATATCAAATAATCCCTCATAAGAAAAACAAACAATCCAAACAATATCAAATAATCCCCATAAGAAAACAAACCAAACAATATCAAATAATCCTCATAAGAAAACAAACAATCAAAACAATCTCAATCAATTACAAAAGCATTGCATCATGTTAAATTATCATCTTATAATGCATTTTAAATTACCATCTTATGATGCTTTTAAATTACCATCTTATAATGCATTTTAAATTACTTTCAAAAGATGCCTTCATGTGCACGTTAAATTACCTTCAATGATGCACGTTAAAATTACCTTCAATGATGAATGTTAAATTACATCTTACCTTCAATGATGAATGTTAAATTATCATCTTATAATGTTTTAAATTACCAATGATGCTTTTACCATCTTATGATTCATGTGTTAAATTACAAGTTACCATTGATGCATATTTATAATTCATGTTAAATTACATTCAATTTACCTTCAATGATGAATGTTAAATTACCATCTTATACTGCATTTTAACTTACCTTCAATGATGAATGTTAAATTATCATCTTATAATGCATTTTAAATTACCATCTTATGATGCATTTTAAATTACCATCTTATAATGCATTTTAAATTACTTTCAAAGATGCATGTTAAATTACCTTCAATGATGCACGTTAAAATATCATCTTATGATGCATGTTAAACTACCATCTTATGATTCATGTCAAGTTACCATTGATGCATATTAAATTACCTTCAATGATGAATGTTAAATTACCATCTTATACTGCATTTTAACTTACCTTCAATGATGAATGTTAAATTATCATCTTATAATGCATTTTAAATTACCATCTTATGATGCATTTTAAATTACCATCTTATAATGCATTTTAAATTACTTTCAAAGATGCATGTTAAATTACCTTCAATGATGCACGTTAAATTATCATCTTATTATGCATGTTAAACTATCATCTTATAATTCATGTTAAATTACCATTTATGCATATTAAATTACCTTCAATGATGAATGTTAAATTACCATCTTATACTGCATTTTAACTTACCTTCAATGATGAATGTTAAATTATCATCTTATAATGCATTTTAAATTACCATCTTATGATGCATTTTAAATTACCATCTTATAATGCATTTTAAATTACTTTCAAAGATGCATGTTAAATTACCTTCAATGATGCACGTTAAATTATCATCTTATGATGCATGTTAAACTACCATCTTATGATTCATGTCAAGTTACCATTGATGCATATTAAATACCTTCAATGATGAATGTTAAATTACCATCTTATACTGCATTTTAACTTACCTTCAATGATGAATGTTAAATTATCATCTTATAATGCATTTTAAATTACCATCTTATGATGCATTTTAAATTACCATCTTATAATGCATTTTAAATTACTAAAGATGCATGTTAAATTACCTTCAATGATGCACGTTAAATTACCATCTTATTATGCATGTTAAACTATCATCTTATAATTCATGTTAAATTACCATTTATGCATATTAAATTACCTTCAATGATGAATGTTAAATTACC
>BPLR01002621.1:0-45021 GCA_021605095.1 Caerostris extrusa | reverse complement strand
TTACGCATTGCTCTTACGCACGAATTTTGCTTTCAAAAATATTTTCATTGGTCTTCTAAGATGTCTAAAATAAATGTAATTAAATAAACTAAATGAGACAGAAGAAAAAATTAAAATCAAGAATTTATTTTGGGTTGAAAATTTATTTTAAAATAATAAATAAGTAAAAATTCATATTTGGGCATATTAATTGAATGATTTTGTTATCTGAGAATATTGAATGACAAATATGAACGTAACAAGATATTTAAAAATTCAATTTTTAAAGTAAAATGGAAGGAAACAGAAATTTTTATAAAGACGTTATAAGTCTACTATAAAGGCCTAGATAAGTACTGTGTCTCCATTAACTGTCATCAGGAAATTTGAACTCTTTTCATAGTGTTTAGTATTCTTGTCATAACACTTTACACTCTTAACTTTCGCTTTAGTGCTTAGCATTCCGAACTTTCATAGGGATTTAAAGCTAGTTGGGCAAATTTGATGAAATAATTCAGCCAAAATTACTTCAGCAGTTTAGTGATCGCTTCTAGTTCTTAGCTTTTAGTTTTTCGCTTCTAGTATCTGAACTTTTGTTATAAGATGAACAGTTAGGCCCATTTGATGCATAATTGTACACAATTGTTTACAGTTTAGTAATCACTTCCGCTTTAGCATTCGAGCTTTCGTTATAGGATGAATAGGGTCGACCCATTTGACGTAATTATATAAATTGTTCTACAGTTCAGTAATCGCTTTCATTTATTTAGTTTACCCGGAAAGGCAGTCGAGAACATTCACTGAAATTAAACTTCATCATATCTGGAAACGAAGTACTTTTATTGCCACAAAAATCCAGTCAAAACGCGGACATGGTATCCCCTGGACACACATCCCACCGGAATTTCTCTCTAAATCAAATAAAGCAAAAAAAAAAGAAAAAAGAAAGAGAATGAAATGGATAAAATAAAAGCGAATGGATGGTCTGAAGTCACTTCCAGAAATGCACCTTACGCTCCTTGGGGAGAAGAAATATTTCTCATCAATTGTCGGACAATTGAGCATTTCAGGAAACACAGCCTGTCAGAAACTTCGGCTCCTTTGGTTCAGGTACTCGAAACGGAATTCGGGAACCACTGCCCGGGGCGTACAAAGTTTTCGCACAACCGTATTAGCCGGAGCTCATGAAAAACCACTCCAGAAGTAAAAACGCCGCGTTCACAGCAATTGCAGCAGTTTCCCTTTGACTCGACGTCAGCTGGGCTTCTGTTCGAGTGCTCTTCCTTTTATGTCTCTAGTTCTTCCTCTTCTGTTAAAAAACTAAAGGTTTCCTTTTTTCTTTTGTAACGGGAAATGTTCTTTGGAAAATGCTGAGATTAAGGCCCATTATGAATGGAAGCGTTTTAGGTAAAATTTGAAGGTAATAGCGGCTAAGAAAAAGCCAGTTCTATTCATGTGCGTATTTTCAATGGCCAGAGAAATTTCAATGGAACTGTTTTATTGAAATGGTTTCAATGTTTTGAATAAAAAGAGAAAAACTGTAATGTTATCATATATATATACTACAGTGTCCAAAATGTAAGACCAATTTTCAGTTTAAAATTCCTGGGGCTTACGGAATTTCAATTTCTTTTTATGTTGTTGGTACTGTCCTTGATATCTGTGTGAAATGTGACGTCAAAATATTCATTAGTGTTTGAATTACGCTTGGCTTTTATGAGACGCTAAAATTATACCGGCCATTTTTGAAATGACGGAATTAACTCGCATTACATTTTGTTTGCGGAAACGTATAGAATGTTGCAGAAAGCATTCGGTGAGCATTCCTGTATTGGAAAGAAATGTTTAGAAGTGGTATAAACAGATCCAAAGTAGGCAGAGAATGCGTTGAAGTCAGAGAGCCTCTGGTCGACCGTCAACCTCCAACCGACAAAGCTCAAGTCCAAAAAATTGAAGATTTGGTGCTTGCAAACCGTCGATTTACAATTAGAGACCTTGCTGATGATGTTGGAGTTTCAAAGGGATCGGTCAATTCCATTTTGGGCCTCAAACGCGTCAAATATCGATTAGTACCGAAAACACTAAATGGTCTAGCTCACACTGTATTGATGCTTCGTGACTTTTTCGGCAAAATGAAACTCATGTCGTTCCACAACCACCGTATTCACACCAGGCGACTTCTGGCTCGTCCCTAAATTCAAAGACCCAATCACTGGGACACTATTTTGAACCGATTGAAGAGATTCAACTTGAATAGTCGCTCGCTTTGAAGGCTATCCCTGCCGATAACTTTTAGCATGCATTGAGGATTGAAAAAAAAAAGTTTACAGAAGTGCATCGTTTCCGGAGGATAAGAAATAATTGTAAAGAGTAAATAAAGAGTTTTGAAAGAAAAAAACTTTTTCTTACTTTCTCCATCAACATCATCTGCGAGATTCGAACTTTTCGTCACAGCACTTTAGCTGTTTCGTCATACTGCTTTAGATTTAACATTCGAACTTTTCGTTATAGGATGAATAGTTGGGCCTATTTGATGACATAATTCTACAAAAATTGTTCTGCAGTCAAGAAATCGCTTTTATCGCTTTCTTTTATTTATTTCACTCAAAGACAGCAGAGAATATTCCCTGAAATAAGATTCATCATATCTGGAACGAAAGTAGTTTCATTGTCCATAAATCCAGTCAAAACGCGGACACGATATCCCCTGGAGACATATCCCAACGGAATTACCTACCTGTTAAACTATGTTAACAACATATTTTTATTGATCTTCTTAGATGCCTAAATATAAATGTACTTAAATAAATTGAAATGACAATAGAAAATTAAAAATAAAAAATTATTTGCGAAAATTTATTTTAAAACAATATAAAAATATATTAGTGGGCAACAATAATTTAGGATGTTAATATCTAAGTATATTGAATGATAAAAATTGTACATGAATGAAGGTATTTAAAAATTCAATTTTAAACTAAAAATAGGGGAGAAAGTTAGGTTTTTTATAAGACCGTTATAGATCTAATATAGGCGTAGATGTTACAGTCTCCATCAACTTCATCAGGAGATTCGATTTCGTAATTGCACTTTAGCTATTTCGTCATACCGTTTAAACATTAGCTTTTCGCTTTAGAGCTTTAGAATTCGAACTTTTCGTCATAGGATGAATGAATATTGTCCATTTGATGACATAATTGTACAAAATTGTTCTACAGTCTAGTAAATCGCTTTATCGCTTTTATTTATTTTCCCTCAAAGACAGCCTGAGAACATTCCCTGAAATGAAACTTCATCATATCTGGAAACGAAGTAGCTTTTTATTGTCCACAAATCCTGTCAAAATGAGGACACGATATCCTGGAGACATATCCCACCGAATTTTCTCTTTCTCAAAAAAAAAAGGAAAAGAAAAAAAAGAACAAAAAAAGAAAGAATGAAATGGACAAAATAAAAGCGAATGGATGGTCCTGAAGTCACGTCCAGAAATGCACTTCCGTTTCTTCTGGTGAAGAAGAAATATTTCTCATCAATTGACGGACAATTGAGCATTTCGGAAACACAGCCTGTCAGAAACTTCGGCTCCGTTGGACCAGGTACTCGAAACGAAATTCGGGAACCACTGCCCGGGGTGTACAAAGTTTTCACCCAAGCGTAGCTGGAGCTCATGAAACCACTCAGAAGTAAAACGCTGCGTCAAAGCTATTGCAGCAGACTTGGCTTTGACTCGACGTCAGCTGGACTTCCGGTGGAGTGTTCTTTCCTTTTTTATGTCTTCTTATTCTTCTGCTTCTAATAAAAAACTATGTTTCCTTTTCTTTTTAAAGAGAAATGTTCTTTGGAAAGGGTGAGATTAGGGTTCATTAAGAATGGAACCGTTTTTGGGTATAACTTGAATATGTAATAGCGGCTGAGAAGCCAGTTCTATCCAGAAAATGGCCAGATCTATTCATGTTTTTTATTGAAATGGTTTCAATTTTTTTATTTTATCTTATTGAAAGAATACCAAAGTTTTTCGATGTAAAAAAAAGGAAAACTGTAATGTTTTATAAAAATTTAATGTTTTATAAAATATAAATATATAAAGTAAAAAACGTAAATTTAAAGAAAGTAAAATAATTATGTATATTTTATTTTAATGAAAAGAGTAAATATATAATAAAGTAAAAAACGCATATATAAAAAAAAAATAAAATAACGTTACTTTTTTCATATACAACTTAATAAATGAATAAATATATATATGCAAATATGTAGTTTAAATAAAAAAAGTAAAAAACTTATAAATAACTACGCACAAAATTTTGCTTTTCGAAAATATTTTCATTAGTCTTCTTTCTAAATATCACAATATCTTGTAGAAACTAAAGTGTTCATATGAATCTGTATGTGGTCCCCTTCTTGAAGCCATTATAATCTAATAAAGGTCGAAACGTTACAGTCCCTATCAGCGTCATCAGCGGGATTCGAACCTTCGTCATAGTGTTTTAGCAAGCGTGTATGGCCAATGGCTAAGTAGTGAAGCCCATTTGATAACATAATTGTACAAAATTGTTCTACAGTCCAGCAGTCATTTATCGCTTTCTTTTATTTATTTTCCCGAAAGGCAGCCTCTGAACATTCCATGAAATTAAACTTCATCATATTCGGAAACGAAGAATTTTTGTTGTCCACAAATCCAGTCAAAATGCGGACATGATATCTCATGGAGACATATCCCACCGGATTTTCCTCTCTTAATAAAAAAAAGAAAAGAACAAAAAGAGAAGAGTGAAATGGTCAAAATAAAAGCGAATGGATGGTCCTGAAGTCACGTCCAAAAAGTGCACTTCCGTTCCTTCTGGAGAAGAAGAAACATTTTGCTGCTCATCAATTGACGGACAATTGAACAATTCCGGAAACACAGCCTGTCAGAAACTTCGGTTCCGTCGGTCCAGGTACTGAAACGGAATTCGGGAACCACTGCCCGGGGCGTACAAAGTTTTCACTCAAGCGTATTAGCCGGAGCTCATGAAACCACTCCAGAAGTAAAACGTTGCGCTCAAAGCAATTGCAGCAGTTTTCCCTTTTGACTCGACGTTAGCTGGGCTTCTGGTGGAGTGTTCTTCCTTTTATGTCTTCTTCTTCTGTTAAAAAACTAAGGTTTCATTTTTCTTTTTTAAAGGGAAATGTTCTTTGCAAAATGCTGAGATTAAGGTTCATTATAAATGGAAAAGCTTTTAGGGTATAACTTGGAATATGTAATAGCGGTTGAGAAAGCTAGTTCTATTCATGTGGATATTTTCAATAGCCACAGCAATTCCAATGAAACTGTTTTATTGAAATGGTTTCAATTTTTTATTTTATTTTATTTGGAAGGATTTCTAAAATTTTTTGTGTAAGAAAGGAAAATGTAATGCGATATAATGTATTTATATGCTTTAATAATAAAGAAAATATATAAAAAAAAAAAAAAAAAAAAAAAAAAAACTGTATGTATATAAAAAATAAAATAATTACATTATTTTTATATAAAGAAAAGTAAAAAAATATGTATATATATATGTAAATATGTAGTTCATATAAAAAAAGTTAAAAAAAAACGTATGAAAAACATAAATATAAAAAAAAAAAAATTTATATAAAAAATATAATATAAAATATTTATATACATTTAAATATGCAGTTTTAAAAAAAAAAAAAAAACGTATAAATAACTACGCACAAATTTTGTTTTCAAAAATATTTTCATTGGCCTACTAAGATGCCTAAAAATAAATTCACTTCAAAAATTGAAATGAGAATAATTAAAAATCAAAAATTATTTGATAAAAAATTATTTTAAAACTACATAAAAATCTATTATTTGACAACATTAACTTAGGATTTTAGTATCTGAGAATATTGAATGATGAAATTCTACATGAATGAAGATATTTAAAAATTCAATGTTTAAAGTAAAAAATAGAGAGAAAGTTAGGTTTTTAACAGGCCTTTATAAGTCAAATATAGGCCTAGATGTTAGAGTCTCCGTCAACTTCACCAGGAGATTCGAATTTTCGTAATAGTGCTTTAGCTATTTTCGTCATAGTGCTAAAACTTTAGCTTTTCGCTTTAGCATGTGAACTTTTCGTCATAGGATGAATACATGGGCCCAATTGATGACATAATTGTACAAAATTGTTCTGCAGTCTAGTAATCGCTTTTATCACTTTCTTTTATTTATTTTCCCTTAAAAACAACCTGAGAACATTCCATGAAATCAAACTTCATCATATCTGGAAACGAAGTACTTTTTTTGTCCACAAATCCAGTCAAAATGCACACATATTCCCTGGAGATATATCCCACCGGAATTTCTTCTCTTTCAAAAAAAAAGAAAAAAAAGAACAAAAAGAGAAGAGTGAAATGGACAAAATAAAAGCGAATGGATGGTCCTGAAGTCACATCCAAAAGTGCACTTCCGTTCCTTGTGGGGAGAAGAAATATTTCTCATCAATTGACGGACAATTGAGCATTTCCGAAGCACAGCCTGTCAGAAACTTTGGCTCCGATGGTCCAGGTACTTGAAACGGAGTTTCGGAACCACTGCCCGGGGCGTACAAAGTTTTCACTTAAGCGTATTAGCCGGAGCTCATGAAACCACTCCAGAAGTAAAACGCTGCGTTCAAAGCAATTGCAGCAGTTTCCTTTGACCGACGTCAGCTGGGCTTCCGGTGGAGTGTTCTTCCTTCTTTTTTTTATGTCTCTAGTTCTTTCTCTTCTGTTAAAAAACTAAGGCTTTACCTTTTCCTTTTTTTTTAAAGGGAAATTTTCTTTTTGGAAAATGCTGAGAGTAGGGTTCATTATGTATGGAAGCGTTTTAGGGTATAACTTGGGAAAATGTAATAGCAGCTAAGAAAGCCAGTTCTATTCATGTGCGTATTTTCAATGGACAGAGCAATTTCAATGGAACTGTTTTATTGAAATTGTTACTATTTCTTTATTTTATTTAATTTTATTTAAAGAATTCCTAAATTATTTTGTGCAGAAAAGGAAAATGTAATGTGATGTAATGTATGTATTTGTTTTAATAAAAATAAAATATTTAGAATAGTAAAAATCATATGTCTATAAAAAATAAAATAATTACATTATTTCTACAAAAAAAAAGTAATAAAAATAAGTATACATATGCAAATGTGTAGTTCATATAGAAAAAGTAAAGAAAAAACCTATGGAAAACATAAATATAAAAAAAATAAAATAATTAAATTTTTGTTACATAAAAATGTAATAAAAACATGTGTATATATGTAAATATGTAGTTTATATAAAAAAGTAAAAATATATAAATCACTATGCATGAATTTTTTTTCAAAAATATTATCATTTGGTCTTCTATGATGCCTAAAAATAAATTTACTTAAATAAATTGAAAAGATAACAGCAAATTAAAAATCAAAAAATTATTTGCTGAAAATTTTTTTAATACAATATTAATATTTTTTATTTGATAACATTAGTTTAGGTTTTTAATATCTAGGAACATTGAATGACGAAATTGTGCATGACTGAAGATATTTAAAAATTCAATTTTAAAGAGGGAAATTTAGGTTTTTATAGGATCGTTATATTTCTAATATAAGCCTAGATGTCATATGATGAATAGTGGGGCCCATTTGATGACATAATTGTACAAAATTGTTCTACAGTCTAGTAATCGCTTTTTGTACTTTATCGCTTTCTTTCATTTATTTGTCCAAAAATTTCGGAGAACCTTCCATGAAATCAAACTTCATCATATCTGGAAACGAAGTACTTTTATTGTACAAATCCAGTCAAATTTGCGGAACGATATCCTGGAGATTGATTCCACCGGAATTTCCACCAAAAAAAAAAGAAGTAGAACAAAAAAAAAGTGAAATGGACAAAATAAAAGCGAATGGATGGTCTGAAAGTCACGTCCAAAAAGTGTTCACTTCCGTTCCTTCTGGGGAAGAAATATTTGGCATCAATTGACGGAAGCATTTGAGCATTTCCGAAACATCAGCCTGACAGAAACTTCGGCTACCCAGCTGGAAGTCAGGTACTGAAACGGAATTCGGGAACCATCCCGGGGCGCAGAAAGTTTTCGTGAAGTATTAGCCGGTCGCTCATGAAACCACGTCCAGAATAAAACGCTGCAAAGCAATTGCAGCAGTTTCTCTTGACTCGACGTCAGCTGGGCTTCTGGTGGAGTGTACTTCCTTTTTATGTCTCCAGTTCTTCCTCTTCTGTTAAAAAACAGACCGTTTTACATTTTTCTTTTTGAAAAGAAAAATGTTCTTTGAAAATGCTGTAGATTCAGGGTTCATTATGAATGGAAGCGTTTTAGGGTATAACTTGGAATATGTAACAGCGGCTACACCGCAAGCCAGTTCTAGTTCAGGTGCATATTTTCAATGGCCACTTTAATTTGATGGATTCTGTTTTATTGAAATGGTTGGGATTTAATTTTTTTATTTTATTGAAAGAACTCCTAAATTTTTTTGTATAAAAGAAAAACTGTAATAAATATATATATATATATAATAAAAATACCTAAATGTATAAAAAAAATAAAACGATTATACATAAACATATTTTATATATTCTATATATATATGTATCGTTTGTATATAAATGGGTGCTGAATATATATTTATGCATATATATTATATATGCACTTTGTATATATATTTATATATATATATTGCTTGCAATTAAAAATTAAATTTTCCCATGAACTTGAAATGACCCCATTCTTGAAGCCGTTATAGGTCTAATATAGGCCGAGATGTTACAGTCTCCATCAACATCATCAGCGAGATTCGAACTTTTCGTCATAGCCCTTTGCTTTGATGGCGTTTCGCCTTAGTCAAATTTAACATTTGAAATTTCTAGTCATAGAGCTTTAGCCATTTCGTCATAGCACTTTAGCTTTAACCATTCATTACGGAGCTTTAGCTATTTTTTGTTATAGCACTTTAGCTTTGCTTTTCGCTTTAGAGCTTTAGCGTTCGAACTTTTTATTAATTATGTCAGAGCTTTAGCTATTTTCTGTCATAACGCTTTCGATTTAGCTTTTCGTTTAGCATTTTAACTTTTCGTCACAGAATGAATAGTTGGGTTATTTGACGACATAATTGTACAAAATTGTTCTTGAATTTAGTAATCGCTTTGGACATTTTTATTTTCCCGAAAGGCAACCGACAACATTCCATGAAATTAAACTTCATCATATCTGGAAACAAGTAGTTTTATTGTCCACAAATCCAGTCCAAATGCGGACACGATATCCCATGGAGACACATCCCACCGGAATTTCCACTCTCAAAAAAAAAAAAAAAGAAAAGAACAAAAAAGAGAAGAGTGAAATGGACAAAATAAAAGCGAATGGATGGTCCTGAAGTCACGTCCAAAAAGTTCACTTCCGTTCCTTCTGGGTAAGAAGAAATATTTCTCATCAATTGACGGACAATTGAGCATTTCCGGAAGCACAGCCTGTCAGAAACTTCGGCTCCGTCGGTCCAGGTACTCGAGAAACGGAATTCGGGAACCACTGCCGGGGCGTACAAAGTTTTCACTCAACCGTATTAGCCGGAGCTCATGAAACCACTCCAGAAGTAAAACGCTGCGTTCAAAGCAATTGCAGCAGTTTCCCATTGACTCGACGTCGGCTGGGCTTCTGGTGGAGTGTACTTCCTTTTTATGTCTCTAGTTTTTCTTCTGTTAAAAAACTAAGGCTTTACATTTTTTTTTTTTTTTAAAGGGATATGTTCATTAAAGATTAGGGTTCATTATGAATGGAAGCGTTTTAGGGTATGACTTGGAATATGTAATAGTAGCTAAGAAAGCCAGTTCTATTCATGTGCATATTTTCAGTGGCCAGAGCGATTAAAATGGAAGGATTTTATTGAAATGGTTTCAATTTTTTTATTTTATTTGAAGAATTCCTAAATTGGCCTGAGAAAAACGGAAAAGTTGCAGTAAAAACTTATATGTAACTGTGCATTAATTTTGTTAACAAAATATTTTCATTGATCTTCTAAGTTGCCTAAAAATAAATTGAAAGGAGAATAGCAAATTAAAAATCTTAAAAATTTATTTAAAAAAAATTTTAAATAAAAATTTACTTTTAAAAATGTTAAAATTTTAATTAAAAACTTACTTAAATATGTTAAAATTTTAATTAAAAATTTACTTAAAAATTTAAAAATTTTAATTAAAAATTTGTTTAAAAATGTTAAAATAATTAAAAATTTATTTTAACATTACATTAATTTAGCTATAATATATAAATAGTGATTGTAATATCTGAGAATGTAAATGGTGAAATTGTACATTGATGAAGATATTTAAAAATTAAATTTTTAAATAAAAAAATAGAAATAACTTATATCCAAATATTTTTAGGAAAACAGATAAAATACTAATTAAAAATTTATTTATTAATATTTTAGTATATAGCAGAAGAATGTTGAATTTAAATAATACTCATTTCTAGCATTTTAATAATTACATATAATAAAAAAGACGGACCATAATTTCATTTTATAAATATTTACATCTAATATATAGATCACTATAAAGAATTGAATTATTATTAATAATTCTAAATACTTTTAATTAATAAATTAATTAACTGAATTATTAATTTTCTTATTAATAATTAAACTAAATAACATCCAGTATTTTTAATAAGAATAAATCTCCTGCCACTGCAGTAATTTTTTTAAGTATATTCTTAAAATTGATAACATTAATTAAAAAATATATAGTTGTATTACTTCAAATAAATTTTAAATAATTTTTTTGCCTATGTTTAAAAGGTATACTCAGAATAGACATCCAAATAAAAATAACAAGCAATGCATTATTATTGTATGTTATTTATTTATATGTTAAATATGTGTAGAATATGCACTGTTATTTTAAATATTCATTATTTTTTAATAATTATATTAATAAATGAGACTTAACCATGATCTTCTTAATGATAGGATTATTACAAAGTAGCTTTGAGGTATTTTTTTTAGAACTACTTTTTTGCATTAAAGTTATGAAAAACAAAAGAAGTTTAAACAAATATTGAAATCTTAAAACATAATGCTATTTTTATTTAAATAAAGACAGATACTAAAAACTGCGTTTAAATGGATTAAAAATTTGTTAAGTTGTTTTAAATATTGGTGGCATTTGTCTCAACCAGAAGGAATGTATATTAGAAGCTAAAAGGAAATTTTTCTTTTCTTCAAATTTTGATTTCTAACAAAATTTGAATATACACTTTATAACAAAGAAATTCACTCAGGGACTATAAAATTAAGTCCTTGCTATATTAAATAAAAATTATTAAATATTCGAAAAATTAGAAAAATTTTATCAGAAAAAATACTAAAGTAAACAATCTGTTTGAAATATTAAAAATAATACACAAAAGTCTTTTTCAAAAAATAGAATATAAATAAAAATTAACAACATATAAAATTAAATTGTATGAAAATTGTATATTCTAAAATAAAAAAAAAAAAAAATAAAAAAAAAAATACTTATATATAAAATTATAAAAAAAATTACATAAAATTATACAAAAAATATAATTTTTATTTTAATATTACGTGTTACTTGAAAAAAAAATTATAATATCATTTTGAATGTGAATATTTACGAATGAAAAAAAATATAATTTTTAACAATTTTTTTAATATTAAACTATTTATAGATTTATCATTTGAATAATTTTTTCTCCTTTAAATAATTTTTTTGTATATGTTTAAAGGGTATATACTCATAAGAGATTTTCAAATAAAAATAATAAGCAATGCATTATATTTATTTGTATGTTAAATATTTATAGAATATGTACTCTTATTTTAAATATTCATTAATTTTTTGATAATTCTATTAATAACTGAAACTTAACCATTTTCTAAGAATATAATTATTTCAAAGTAATTTTAAGTATGTTTTAGAGTTTTTTTTTTCTAAAAACTTCTCTTCTTTTTTGCATTAAAATTATGAAAAACAAAAGAAAAGTAAAAAAAAAATATTGAAACTTTAAAAATATAATGTTATTTGTATTAAAATAAAGACATATACCAAAGTGTTTAACTATATTAAAAATTTATTAAATGGTCTTGAATATTGGTGGCTTATGTTCCAATCAGAAGTAATGTATATTAGAAGCTAAAAGGAAAAATTTTCTTTTCTTTAAATTTTGATTTCTAACAAATTTTGAATACATACCATATATAATAAACAGATTCATTCATGGACTATAAAATTAGCTCATTGCCATATTAAATAAAAAAAGTATTAAGTATTTGAAAAAAATTTGAAAAAAATATTATCGAAAAAAATACTAGATTAAGCAATCTGTTTGAAATATTAAAAATGCAAACAAAAATATTTTTCAAAAAATAGAATTTAAATAAAAAATTAACGATATATAAAACTAAAATGTATGAACAAATTATATATCTATAAAATAAAAACTATTTAAAAATTATAAAAAAAATACATAAAATTATATATTTAAGTTATATAAATTATATAATTTATATCTTAATATTAAGTGTTTTTTAAAAAAAAAATTAATTACAATAACACTTTGAATGTGAATATTTACGAATGAAAAAAATTATTTTTAACAATTTTTTTTATAATTTTTAAAATATATAGTTCTATCCTTTGAATTAAATTTTAAATATTTTTTTCTCTCTATGTTTAAAAAGTATACTCAGAATATCCACATAATAATCCACATAAAAAAAAAAGAAATGCATTATATTTATTTATATTAAATATTTATTTATATGTTAAATATTTGTAGAATATGTACTTTTATTTTAAATATTCATTAATTTTTTTGATAATTCTATTAATAACCATATCCTTCTTAAGAATAAAATTATTTTAAAGCAATTTTAAGTAATTTTTACAATTAATTTTTTTTTGGATTAAAATAATGAAAAACAATAGAAAAGTTAAACAAAATACTATAATTTTAAAAACATAACGTTATTTTTATTTAAATAAGGATAGATACTAATGTGTTTAACTGAACTAAGAATTGGTTAAGTGGTCTTAACTATTGGTTCAATCAGAAGGAATGTATATTAGAAGCTAAAAAGAAAAAAAGGTTCTTTCTTTCAAATTTTATTTCTATCAAATTTTAATACACAATGTGTATAACAAAAGATTCACTCATGGACTATAAAATTAGATTATTGCCATAAAATTTAATTTTAAATATAAATAAAAAAATAAAATATATTTAATAAATATAATTAATAATAAATGTAATAAGTAATAATTTAAATAAATTTAATATTAAAAAATTTTAAATATTGCGAAGAAATTTGAAAAATATTATCGGAAAACACTAAAGTAAAACGAAATGTTTGAAATATCAAAAACTTTTTCCAGAAATAAATTTAAATTAAAATTAACTGCATATAAAACTAAAAATGTATGAAAAAAATTATATATCAATAATTTATACCTTAATATTATTTGAAATGTGTACATGTACCCACATGTCATTTGAAAAAAAAAAAATAAATAAATAAAATCTCAAAAGCACTTTGAATGCCAACATTTACGTATCAGAAATATATAATTTTTAATAACATAACACAACATTGTATCCTACAACTTTCAACTATAACACGCACCATTCTCTTTACAACTTCTATCTCACAAGACAACTACTCTTACCCTTATTCATCCCAATTTTCTTTTAACTGTAAATGGAACATAGTCCTGACAACACCCACTATCTTCCACCAATCCCAACGACGCAGCCCTCCTGTCTATAGCAGAAGCAGTACAAATCGCTATGAGAAGAATTGGAACCAATTGCTTGTCTCTACGGATTGATCACTTTGTGGAAACCATTGCGTAAGAGACAGTGACAGTGCACCCCCCTCTCCACCCCCACACCCCCATCCTCCATCCCTCCTGAAGGGCAGGAAGCAGCCAAGAACATGACAAACGACACATTTCCTCATTCTGTCGTAATGACACCGGTGACGATGACCAATCATTATCGGAAACGACGTGCCCCTCTTCCTTGCCATAACCCCAGCCAGCAGCAAATTGAATGGCCCTTTCCATACATCCCTACCCCACCCCATCCTCTACCCCGCTGGAGCAAAATGATTCGAATCCATTGTGAGCATTATTCTGATGGCTGTAATGCATCTTCCATCCACGAGGGACCAAGAAGAATGAATTCATATTTCTGCATGAGTGCAGAATGATTGGAATAAAGTGATGGTGAGGCATTTAATGCTTAACTGTTATGAGCTTTAGAAGAGAAATTGCATGATTTCGATCCGGTGTTGGGTTTTCTAAGAATTAATTTTCTAAAATTGGTTTGTGAGTTTCATTTCATGAATTACTGATTCAAATCGTTAGTTTTCAACCACGTAAAATAAGATTGTGTTTTATTGTGTTAATGATAATTAATCATTATATCAGATTGGATGTACGTGAAATACATCATAATATATTTTAAATCGAATACATTTTTGCATCAGAGTATTTAAAGACTTTATTCGTATGAAAGTATAAAAATATGAGACATCCACATGATTTAACTGTCTGTTGAAATACAGTGATTTTAACTGTATGTTGAGTATACAATGATTTAACTGTCTGTTGAAATGCAAATGATTTAACTGTCAGTTGAAATATAATCTCGATCACAATTTGTTTGAAATACTAAAATTTCTTTTTTCAAAATAGAATTATGTATCAATAATTTTCACCTTAATATTATTTGAAATGTATGTATGCACCATACATGCTATTTAAAAAATTAAAATCCAAAAGCATTTTGAATACCAACATTTACAAACGAGAAATATATAATTTTTAATATCATAATATACAATATTGTATCCTATAACTTCCAACTATAACACGCATCATTCTCTTACAACTATCTGAACAGAACAACTTCTCTTACCCTTATTCATGCCAATTTCTTTTAACTGCAAATGGAACATAGATTCTGACAGCACCACTATCTTCCACCAATCCCAACGACGCAGCCCTCCTGTCTATAGCAGAAGCAGTACAAATCGCTATGAGAAGAATTGGAGCCCATCGCTTGTCTCTACGGATTGATCACTTTGTGAAACCATTGCGTAAGAGCCAGTGACAGTGCACCCCTCTCCATCCCTACACCCTATCTCCATCCCTCCTGAAGGGCAGGAAGCAGCCGAGGAGCATGACAAACGACACATTTCCTCATTCTGTCGTAATGACACCGGTGACGATGACCAATCATTATCGGAAACGACGTGCCCCTCTTCCTTGCCATAACCCCAGCCAGCAGCAAATTGAATGGCCCTTTCCATCCATCCCTCCACCCCACCCTCCTTCCTTCGCTGGAGCAAAATGATTCCGAAGCCATTGTGAGCATTATTCTGATGGCTGTAATGCATCTTCCATAAACGAGGGACCAGAAGAATGAATTCATATTTCTGCATGAGTGCAGAATGATTGGAATAAAGTGATGGTGAGGCATTTAATGCTTAACTGTTATGAGCTTTAGAAGAGAATGCATGATTTCGATCCGTGTTGGGTTTCTAAGAATAATTCTTTTCTAAAAATCTGGTTTGTGAGTTTCATTTCATGAATTACTGATTCAAATCGTTAGTTTTAGCCACGTAAAATAAGATTGTGTTTTATTGTGTTAATGATAATTAACTGTATATCGACTTTGGATGTATGTGAATACATAATAATGTACTTGAAAACGAATACATTTTTGCAACAGAGTATTTAAGAGACTTTTTTCGTATGAAAGTCTCTAAACATAGACATCCAAATGATTTAACTCGGGTTCATTAACTTTTCAATGAAATTTTAATGCGTTAGTATTATTTTTTTCCAATGAGGAGAAATATATTTAATGAGGGCAGCTGTAAAATATATCATAATACGTTTTTTGTTGAAATATAATACATAATAACTATGTTTAAAATTAAAATGTATGAAACAATTTCATATCAGTAATTTCTACCTTAATCTTATTTGAAAGGTGTGAATGTACCTTACATGCTATTTGAAAAAAAAAAAAAATCTCCAAAGCCATTTACGAATGAGAAATATAGAACACACAATCTTTTCCCTTACAACTTATATCCGAACAGAACAATTTCTCTCACCCTTATTCATCCCAATTTTCTTTTAACTGCAAATGAAACATAGACTCTGACAACACCCACTATCTTCCACCAATCCCAACGACGCTGCCCTCCTGTCTATAGCAGAAGCAGTACAAATCGCTATGAGAAGAATTGGAACCCATTGCTTGTCTCCACGGATTGATCACTTTGTGAAACCATTGCGTAAGAGACAGTGACAGTGCACCCCTCTCCACCCCCACCCCCCTATCCTCCATCCCTCCTGAAGGGCAGGGAAAAAGCCGAGGAACATGACAAACGACACATTTCCTCATTCTGTCGTAATGACACCGGTGACGATGACCAATCATTATCGGAAACGACGTGCCCCTCTTCCTTCGTGCCATAACCCCAGCTAGCAGCAAATTGAATGGCCCTTTTCCATCTACACCCCTCCATCCACCCTCCCCGCTGGAGCAAAAATGATTCCGAAGCCATTGTGAGTATTATTCTGATGTGGCTGTAATGCATCTTTCATCCACGAGGGACCAGTAGAATGAATCCATATTTCTGCATGAGTGCAGAATGATTGGAATAAAGTGATGGTGTGGCATTTAATGCTTAACTGTTATGAGCTTTAGAAGAGAATGCATAGATTTCGGTCCGGTGTTGGGCTTTCTAAGAATAATTCTTTTCTAAAATTTCGTTCGTGAGTTGGATTTCGTGAGTAATTATTGATTCAAATCGCTTGTTCCAGCCACTTAAAATAAGTTTGTGTTTTATTTTATGAGATTAATGCTAATTTGTTATTATATAAAGTGAATATATGTGAAATGTATCATATTGTACTTATGAAATAGAATACATTTTCGAATCAGAGTATTTCAGGGACTTTTTTGTATAAATGATATATATTTCATTGTCTAAGACATTTAGACACCCCCACTATTTATCTCGGGTTCATTAAATTTGCAATGAAATTTTAATGTGTTAGCATTATTTTTTTCCAATGGAGAAAACATATTTTTAAAATTTATAATGGCAAAAATTTGTTCACATTTGCTCCAAATAATCAGGAATAAAAAATAATTTAGTTGTAATGTAAAAATGTTTTTTATTGAGGTGTAATTTTCATTTTAAATTGACTTAAATTTGACACAATTAATTTAGAAGCCTAATTCTCTTCTTCTAATAAGCTTATTAAAAAAACATGATTTAGATGCCATTTATAACAACAATAATTAAATATTAAAATTTTCTTATACTAATTATTGCAATAATTGGCAATGATATTTCATTGAACAGCTGAAACAGTCGACTTATGTAAGACCAAAATAAAAATGTAAATTATTTTTATCCTATTAATTATTATTATTTTAATGGTAAACTGTAAAGTTTTTAACTATATATATATATATAATGATAATATACAGCTAAAAGTATTACAGTTTACCATTTTTAAACGGATTATAAAAAATCTAAATAGTGAGGCACGAAGGAGAATATATTTGCTCTTACATTTTAGTTCATCTATTATTGTTTGAAGGGATGGTAAATTTTATTCGTGAGTTGGATTTCATGGTAGGGACAGATTCACATTTGTCTCTAACATGCAAAATAAGTTTCTGCTTTGTTGTTGAGATTAATGATAATTAATTATTATATTTATTTAATGTATGCGAAATATATCATAATGTACTTACATTTTTTCGTCAGAGTATTGCAGGGCATTTTTTCGTGTAAATGATATATATTTCATTGTCTAGACATGAGACACCCATACGATTTAACTCGGGTTCATTAATTCTTCAATGGAATTTTAATGTGCTAGCAATATTTCTACATATGAAGAAAAACGTGTTTTTAAATTTAATGGGGAAAACTTGCTTAGATTTGTGCTAGATAAGCAGAAATAAAAGACAGATTTAGTTTTAATTTAGAAGTTGTGTTATTAATTGGTTTGTCGCTCTAAGGTAATTTTTGCAGACTTTGGGGCGACTTAGACCCGGACCCACAGTTTAACATGGATTCCGAACCAGTGCCATACATGCATGACACCACCATGATTATTTTTTTAATTATTTTTAATTTTATTAATTATTTTTTAATCTATTTTATTTATTAAAAAAGAAAGAATGTGATTTAAATGTAATTAATAACAGCAACAATCAGATTCAAAAATTTTATTTGTACTAATTATTGCAGTAATTTGCAATGATAATTTACTGAACAGCTGAAATAGTCAACTAAAGTAATATAAGATCAAGATAAAAATTTAAATTATTTTTATCGTTTTAAATGGTAGGTATATAATAATATTATATAGCTAAAAACCTTTAGAGTTTTTCCAATAATCTTATTTTATTTGTTTAAAAAAATATTTATAACAACAATAATCAGATACTAAAATTTATTTGCACTGATTTTTGCAGTAATTGGCAATGATAATGATGTGCATATACACGTTTGATCATGCCTTTGGCTTGCATTACAATTACTTCTTGTAAAAGAGTGAATGAATGATTGTGATAAAGAATTTTGTATTGATAATCATTTATCTGGATAGAGACTTTTAGATTTTTGTCAAAACAGTACACAAATGTGTGGATATTTATCTTAGAAATTCTTTCCACTCTTCTCCTGTGTTATTCTTTTATTCTCTTACAATAGCACAACTAAGTTACCATCATATAAATACAAGCAATATTCTAGATTCCTGGCCATGTGTCGAGAACATGTATACATGTACCCCTATAATGAAAATAAAGTAAAACACATATGAAGTATAAGCATATACAATTATATTATTTTTATTACCTGAAATGTATAAACTTTATATAAGAAAAATAAATATAAATGGTGTCTCGTTCATAATTCTCCATTAAAATACTAATAAAACTTACAAGACACCAAATCCTATAACGTCATTCTCTCGGCAGTCATGCTCTTAGCTGCATAAGTACCAACTTTCCAGATGACAAGAAAATGCACAACTTCCTTTCTTTCTACTTTTTCTTCCATCCCTCCTCCCATATTATTTTATTTCCTCACAATAGCACAATTAAGTTACTATCATAAAGATACAAAACAATATGTTGGGTTCCTGGGCCATGTGGCAGAACAAGTATACATGTTCCGCTATACAGAACATAAGTATATGCACCCCATATTGAAAATAAAATAAAACACATATGAAGTATAAGCATATATGCAATACAAATGTAGTATTTTATTATACAATTGCATTATTTTTATTACTTAAAATGTTATGAATTGTATATAGAAAAACAATGTTTTGTTCATAATTCGCCATTAAAAGAATAATAAAACTTACGAGATACCAAATCCTATAACGCCACACTCACAGCGGCCATACTCTTAGCTGCATTATAAGTGCCAACTTTCCAGAAAACAAGGAACTCAGAGACACAAGCACAACTTGCTTTCTTTTCCCAGAAAGGAAAAGGCAACCACTCGAGGGGGCACTCAATTTTATTCACGTTGACTTCAGTAAGGGTTATTTTATTTCCCTCCAGTGGACACGGCGCAATTTCATCGTATCGCCAGCTGTTAGGCTGCCATATTAAACCCAGATGTCCTGCCAAATCCGTGGCACATAATATATCCCTGAGGTCATCTCAACTGTTTTCCTTCACAGCGCAGTTTCAAATTCTACAGATATTTTATTCTCTTGGATGCGAAGGAAAAGCCAGTGGCTCAACCCTAAATGCAGCTCGTTCCTTAAAGTGCCATGTAAGCACACGGGATCTGTTTCCGTTTTCGCAGCTTTGTTTCTGCTATTTTAACAGAATTTTGTCATTCCTTTACTGAAATTTAGGTCGTAAAAATGGCCCAGAAAATTGATATTTTAGTGGTATAAAGTGAAAAGATTTCTAAGATGTTTTTTGATTTAATGGCTGGATTTATATCCAGATCTTCGATTTATATATTGATTATAGGATCGTGTTTTGATTTGATGCAGTGTTTTATTTGTCTTTTTTCGATACATGCTTTCATATTTTGATAGAAATTATTAATATAATGTATAAATATAATATATTAATATATTATTTTAGAACGGTGTTTATATATTGTGTTTAAAAAATATTTAAACAAATTGTAAAAGTTGTTTTTACTATAAAACATCTGGAAATGTCACTATTAAGAATTGGTGGCAAAGATTTGTAAGGTGAAATTAACTGCAAAACCAATTAATTTTCTTTTTATAGTAATGAATAAAATTTCATCATCATCATCATTAGTAGCACGACAGCCGAGTGTGTCAAGTCTTTCCTTTGAAGATATTTCCATGCGCTCCTCTGGATGACAAGGGTCCTCCAATTTTAACATTTAGTACAGAAAAATCTTTTCAGCTTGGGTCGGCCTCTTCGTCTTTGTCCACGCTTCTTTGCCAAAACGAGCCTTTTTACAGAGTTTAAACCATTCATTCTAAATATATGATCAGCCAAGTTTAATCTATTGATATCAATACATTTTATTATATCTGGTTCTTTATAGCATTTATAAACTTCTGCTCTGTACCGTCTTCTCCAACAATCACTTTCCTTAACACCTCCAAGAACAGCCCTTAAAATCTTTCTCTCAAATATACCCAAATGGGCCTCAACAGATCTTGCCAAAGTCCATATTTCCAGAACCATAGACCAAATGGATCTAATAAGGATTTTTCATACTTCAAAAATTTGGTTTTTCTGCTAAGAACTGTAAACTTCTAAGAACTTCTGCAAGAACTGATTTAAACAAATAATATCTAAAATTTAAAAAACGCCAAAAATCAGTTAGGAGTAAAAAATTAACATGATAATTTAGGCAAGTGCTATTTAACTGAAAAAGTAAATATTAGAGTAAAAACAACTAATTTAATGATATTTAATTTTTATGCTGTACATGCATAAGTAAAAAATCAAAAACATTTTTTCTTCCTATAGATTTCTCCAGATTTTTCTTTCCTTGACATACAATGATATTTTTCCATTGAAAAGATTATATTTAAAAAGAATATTTATTCAAAAACTTATTTAATAATTTGAATGGCTTAAAAGATGATTTGAGAAAAATTTAAAAAAAAAAAAAAATTTGCTTGTTGTTACAAAATTATTTTATTAGAACATGAAGTATAAGAAATATTTACACCAATTTTTTAAAAAAATATTTCTTAAAACAATCCTTACTTTTCCAAACCATAAAAAATATTTTGTGCTATAAAATCTAATTCAAAATCAAATGATTAAAATCAATATTAAATCATAATGATTTTTAATTGATTAAATTTAATGTAAACCGTTAAATGTAATTTTAGACAAAATTTAACTCCATTGAAAAATTTTAAAGAGAAATTTTTGTTGAATGTCCATTACGGATAAAAAAATTATGATTTCTGATGCATTGAGAAATAAAGACAAGCTAAAAATAATATGATCAGAAATGGAAGATAAAGTATAACAAAAAAGATTATTAAATATTCTTAAAATAAATAACATATTTCGAGATATAAAAAGAATTCCATAACATATTACCACCAAGTAAAACGATATACTATGTTATTATATTTCATATCATTCTAATAAATGTCCTTCCAAAACAATAACAGGATGCCTAGCAACGGAAACAACTAAAAATATATGAGGCATCCTAGAAATATTCGTTCGACCTTCATTTGACACAACAAATTGTATGTTGACATTGTCAATGTCCCTCTTACTGATTCATCGCTTTCAATAACACCATGGCCTTTCCAAACAAACTATGCGCAGAGTCCGAAATGGACATTAATTTCGTCGTGAAGGAATGAGGACATATCATCCCAGCGATAAGGAGGAGTGACAAGTCACTGATTACTGGACAATAGACTTCGACCAGAGAATGATTACTACATAAGAAAAATGTTGATTCTTCTGCAGCGGAATAGATTCCTGCTATGCAAGTTTTCCCTTCTCTCTCCCTGTGAGCTTTACTCACCGCGTTATAGCTGCTTTACTTCTTTTTCTTACTCGTGTTAGTGTTGCCAAATCCAGTGTATAAAAGGTGCAGATGGAATTTCTTTTACAGCTTAAATGTTTCATTTTATTATTTCTCTAGTAAATAAATACAGAATAATCGGTGGTAAAATAGATTTATACTTAACGTGAATAAATATTAAAATGATTGTGTTATAATAATTCACATTTATTTTTATTATATATTAATTTACTTAATATATAATATTAAATATTTATATAATCAACAATAACATGATTATTATTAATATATTAAATTTACAGGATGAAATAAAAAATATATATTATGTATATTTATTTTTTACATTTATTCTAAAATTAATTCTTTTTAATTTTTACATTATTAATCTATTATTTAAAAAATGATAGTTTCAAATTTAGAATTTCTTGAGCTTTACACGCTGCGTGATATCTGCTTTACTTCTGTTTCTTCAGTGTTTGCTAAATACAGTGTATAAAAATTGCAGATGGAGTTTCTTTTACAACTTAAATGTTTCCTTTTTTTCATTTCTCTAGTAAATAAATGCAGAATAATCAATGGTAAAATAGCTGTGAGTAAAAATTCAAATGATTGTGTTGTAATAATTTAAATGTATTTTTATTATGTGATAATTTATTTATTATAGATTAATATAATATTTATATAATGTATATTAACATGGTTATAACGTAATATACTAAATTTACATGATGAAATAAAAAAAAACCATATCATATATATTTTATTATTTACACTTATTCTAAAAATTAAATCTTTATAATTTTTATATTATTCCTTTATTATTTGAAAAAATGATATTTTCAAATTCAGAATTATGATTCATTGTCTAGGCCTATATTAAACTTATAATTTGTTTCAAGAAGAGGCCACTTTCAGCTTCATGGAAAAAATTTAATTTTTATTTACAAGCTATTATAATATTTACAAAAAATGAAAATTAAAAATATAAATTTGATTCACAAGTGCAGTTCAATCCGAGGTCGGAGATTCTCAGAGTACTCGAGTCTACGTGGAATGCCCATTATGGATAAAAAAGTTTCATGATTTCTGATGCATTGAGACACTTTGAAATATTATGATCAGAAACAGAAGATAAAGCATAACAAGTCAGTAAGCATATACTTATGTAAGCATATATATAATTAGCAGCAAGTAAATGATATACTTTTGTTATTATATTTAATATCATTCTAATAAATGACCTTCCAAAATAATAACAGGATGCCTAGCAACGGAAACAACTAAAAAATATGAGGCATCCTAGAAATATTCGTTCTACCTTCATTTGACACAAAAGTGTATGTTGACATTGTCAATGTCCATCTTGCTGATTCATCGCTTTCAATAACACCGTGGCCTTTCCACAACAAACTATGCGCAGCGTCCGAAATGAACATTAATTTTGTCCGCCCAGCGAAATGGAATGAGGACATACCGTTCCGGCGATAAGGAGGAGTGACAAGTCACTGATTACTGGACAATGGACTTCGCCCAGAGAATGATTACTACATAAGAAAAATGTTGATTCTTCTGCAGCGGAATAGATTCCTGCTATGCAAGTTTTCCTTCTTTCTCCCTGTGAGCTTTACTCACCGCGTTATAGCTGCTTTACTTCTTTTTCTTACACGGGTTAGTGTTGCCGGATCCTGTGTATAAAAAGTGCGGATGAAATTTCTTTTACAGCTTAAATGTTTCCTTTTTCATTTCTCTGATAAATAAATGCAGAATAAACGGTGGTAAAAATAGATTTGAATAAACATTCAAATGATTGTGTTAAAATAATTTAAAAATATTTTTATTATATGATAATTTATTTATTATATAATAATATAATATTTATATAATGTATATTAACATGTAATGTAATTATATAATACAATGGTTATAACGTAATATACTAAATTTACATGATGAAATAAAAAGACTCATACATATTTATTGTTTACAATTATTCTAAAATTAAATCTTTATAATTTTTATTTCATTCATTTATTATTTAAAAAAATGATATTTTCAAATTCAAAATTATGATTCATTTTCTAGGCCTATATTAAACTTATAATTTGTTTCAAGAAGTGGTCCACTTTCAGCTTCATGGAGCACTTTATTTTTTATTTACGAGTTATTATAATATTTACAAATAAATGAAAATTAAAAATATCAATTTGATTCACAAATCACACTCGAGTCTAAGTGGAATGTCCATTATGGATAAAAAAATTTTTTTATGATTTCTGATGCATTGAGAATTGAAAACAAGATCAAAAATAGAATATAACGTATAACAAGAAATACGGATTAAATATTCCTAAGATAAATAACATATTTCGAGATAAAAACAAAAACATAGAGTTTCATAACATAGTGCCACCAAGTAAACGATATACTTTGTTATTATATTTCATATCATTCTAATAAACGTCCTTCCCAAATAATAATAACAGGATGCCTAGCAACGGAAACAACTAAAAATATGAGGCATCCCAGAAATATTCGTTCGACCTTCATTTGACACAAAAAGTTTATGTTGACATTGCGAATGTCCATCTTATTGATTCATCGCTTTCAATAACACCGTGGCCTTTTTCCAAACAAACTATGCGCAGCGTCCGAAATGAACATTAATTTTGTCCGCCCAGCGTGAAGGAATGAGGACATATCGTCCCAGCGATAAGGAGGAGTGACAAGTCACTGATTACTGGACAATAGACTTCGACCAGAGAATGATTACTACACAAGGAAAATGTTGATTCTGCAGCCGAATAGATTCCTCCTGTGCAAGTTTTCCCTTCTCTCTCTCTGTGATCTTTACTCACTGCGTGATAACTGCTTTACTTCTTTTTCTTCAGTGTTGCCAAATACGGTGTATAAAAAGTGCACATGGAAATACTTTTTCAATTCCTTCTATTAGCTCACACTCTCCCTATATATATATCTTGTTCAAATTTTAAATCGTTCATAAAATACTTTTCATTCATCCACTCAAGTTCGAATACATTTTTTTTGAACTTGTAGTGAATGAACTTGATGTTAATGCAGTTTTTTCAAATATTAATTTGGTAACTAAATTTAATTAATTTTAGTTTTTTTAGATTTAAGTTGCATATATCAACCAATAGATGGTGCGAGATAAACTTAAAAATGAATGAAAATTATTTATAAGGGACTTTCTGCAATATAGTGAAAAACGTAGGAATTGACTTAAATTTTTTTTTTTTATATTATTTGTTATTTCTCCGGTAAATAAATGCAGAATAATCGGTGGTAAAATAGATTTGAATAAAAATTCAAATAACTGTGTTATAATAATTTAAATGTATTTTTATACCATGATATTTTATTTAATATATAATAATATAATATTTATATAATGTATATTAACATGGTTATATCGTAATAAACTAAATTCACATGGTGAAATAAAAAAGACACATCATATATATTTATTATTTACATTTATTCTAAAATTAAATCTTTATAATTTTTATATTATTCCTTTATTATTTAAAAAAATGATATTTTCAAATTCAGAATTATGATTCATTGTCTAGGCCTATATTAAACTTATAATTTGTTTCAAGAAGAGGGCCACTTTCAGCTTCATGGAAACACTTTAATTTTTATTTACAAGTTATTATAATATTTACAAATAAATGAAAATTAAAAATATAAATTTGATTCCCAAGTGCAGTTCAATCCAAGGTCGGGGATTTTCAGAGTTCTCGAGTCTACGTGGAATGTCCATTATGGATAAAAAGTTTTATGATTTCTGATGCATTGAGACATTTTGAAATATTATGATCAGAAACAGAAGGTAAAGCATAACAAGAAATGACGATAAATATTCCTAAGATAAATAACATATTTCAAGATAAAAAAAAACCAAAAGAATTTAATAACATACTGCCACCAAGTAAATGATATACTTTGTTATTATATTTCATATCATTCTAATAAATTTGCTTCCAAAATAATAACAGGATGCCCAGCAACGGAAACAACTAAAAATATCAGGCATCCCAGAAATATTCGTTCGACCTTCATTTGACACAAAAAAGTGTATGTTGACATTGTCAATGTCCATCTTACTGATTCATCGCTTTCAATAACACCGTGGCCTTTACCAACAAGCTATGCGCAGCGTCCGAAATGGACATTAATTTCATCCACCCAACGTGAAGGAATGAGGACATACCATTCCGGCGATAAGGAGGAGTGACAAGTCACTGATTACTGGGCAATGGACTTCGACCAGAGAATGATTACTACATAAGAAAAATGTTGATTCTTCTGCAGCGGAATAGATTCCTCCTATGCAAGTTTTCCCTTCTCTCTCTCCCTGTGAGCTTTACTCACTGCGTGATAGCTGCTTTACTTCTTTCTATTCAGTGTTGCCAAATACAGTGTATAAAATGTGCTGATGGAATTTCTGTTGCAGCTTAAATGTTTCCTTTTTCATATTATTAGATTTATTTTTAAAGTGAATAAAAATTCAAAGGATTTTGTATAATAATTTAAATTTATTTTTATCATATAATACTTTATTTAATATATAATATTATAATATTTATGTAATACATAACAACATGGTTGTTATATAATATATTAAATTTACATGAGAAATGAAATAGTATATATATATATATATTTTATTACACTAATTCTAAAATTAATTCTATATAATTTTTATATTATTCCTTTATTATTTAAAAAAAAAAAAAAAGATGATAGAATTAAGAAAAGATGATTTAAATTATGGATTATGATCTATTGTAACGTCTCGACTTATACTAGACCTATAACGGCTTCAAGTAAAGGGCCAATTTCAGGTTGAAGGGAACATTTAATTTTTATTTACAAGTTATTATAATATTTACAAATAAATGGAAATTAAAGATATAAATTTGATTCACAAGTGCAGTTCAATCCAAGGTCAGAGATGTTCAGAGTTCTAGAGTCCACGTGGAATGTCCATTATGGATAAAAAAAGTTTTATGATTTCTGATGTATTAAGAATTAAAGACATATGTTGAAATATTAGGACAAGAAATGGAATTATTAAGCAGAACAAGAAATGATTATTAAATTTTCCGCAGATAAATAACACATTTCGATATAAAACCCGAAAGAATTTCATAATATACTGCCAGGAAGTAAATGATGCACTTTGTTATTATATTTAATATCATTCTAATAAATGTCCTTCCAAAATAATAACAGGATGCCTAGCAACGGAAACAACTAAAAATATGAGGCATCCTAGAAATATTCATTCGACCTTCATTTGACACAAAAAGTGTATATTGACATTGTCAATGTCCATCTTACTGATTCATGGTTTTCAATAACACCGTGGCCTTTCCACAACAAACTATGCGCAGCGTCCGAAATGGACATTAGTTTTGTCGTGAAGGAATGAGGACATATCGTCCCAGCGATAAGGAGGAGTGACAAGTCACTGATTACTGGACAATAGACTTCGACCTGAGAATGATTACGACATAAGAAAAATGTTGATTCTTCTGCAGCGGAATAGATTCCTCCTGTGCAAGTTTTCCCTTCCTCTCCGTGAGCTTTACTCACTGCGTGATAGCTGCTTTACTTCTTTTTTCTTACTTGCGTTAGTGTTGCCAAATCCTGTGTATAAAAAGTGCAGTTGGAATTTCGTTTACTGCTTAAATGTTTTCTTTTTCATTTCTCTGATAAACAAGTAACATAAAAAAAAAAAAAAAATTAAAGTCAATTCCAACTTTTTTTCACTATATTGCAGAAAGTCCTTTATAAATAATTTTCCTTCATTTTTTTTTTAAATTTATCTGGCGCCATCTATGGGTAGATATATGCAACTTAAATATAAAAACTAAAATTAATTAATTAAATTTAATTGCTGAATTAATGTTTGAAAAACTGTATTAACATCAAGTGTCATCCACTACAAGTTAAAAAAATGTATTTGAACTTGAATGGATGAATAAAAAGTATTTTATGAAAGATTGAAAATTTGAACAAAATATACATATATAGGTAGAGTGTGAGCTAATAGAAGGAATTGAATAAAAGCAGAATAATTAGTGTTAAAATAGGTTTATATTCAAAATTAATTAAAATTCGGTTGCTTATATTTAAAATAAATAATCATTCAAATTATTGAATTGTAATAATTTACATTTATTTGTTATTATATGGAACATTTTTTATTACACTTATTTTTATTGTATGGAACATTATTTATTATATTTATTTTTATTCTAGGAGACGTATGTTGCGTTTTTTTTTTATAACCATAAACATTGCTAAAAAATAATTCAATAAATATGTTTAATATTATTGAAAAAACTTTTCCTGTATTAAACCATATGAAAGTCTTAGCAAAACCTCTGTGGAATATACCTTTTTTCATACAATACAAATATTAATAGTAAAAATTCTGTAACCTTGATTGATTAGGAGTCTGATTATAATAATCTGATAGTTTGTATTGGTTTAATGGTAGGTTATTTTGTATCAATAATATGCTAATTCATGTTGGAAATAGGTTAAACAGTTACATATTTAATTTTGGATTATAAGTATGCATTCATATTTATGCACTAAGTATTATATGATAATTTAATTAATATGTAATAATCTAATATTTATAATGTATAATAACATGGTTATTATATAATATGCTGAATAAAAAAAGACATTTCATGTATATTTATTTTTTTCACTTATTTTAAATTTATTAATTTATAATTTTTATATTATTCATTTGTTATTTTAAAAAATGATAGTTTTAAATTCAGATTTGTGATTCATGCATACATTATTTTATTATAAATGTTTTTTGATGGATCAGCTAAAATTGGTAATTATTTTTCCAAGATTAATTTCAGAACTTGGTATTTTTATAAAGATTAGTATTTTTAATTTCCAGTTAAATTTCCTTAAAATCTTGTAGTTTTTAAATGTAATAAAATATTATCTCCTATTTGAAAAATTAATAATAATGGAATGTAATAAATAGTTTTATAAGTTCACTGATTGTTTTAATATCGACATTTTATCCTTGGATATATGATATATAATATATGATAAACGATGAATATTTAAAATTTAATTAGAGTCTTAACTATTATAATAGGATAACCATTTTTAATTATAATTTAGTATCTGCTTAAAAATACATATCTCGAAGTTATAGTTGCTTTTATTTGATCATTACGTCTATGTTGCGATAGATATTAACGATATTTAAACTAATGATTTTTATTTCCTCTTATTCTATGTTTTATCCTAAAATAAATACTTTAAATTCCTTTACTCTTATGAATTTAATGAAATATATATAACAATAATTTAATATTTAATTCCGCTATATTTTAATATATATAATATTAATATCGTATATATAATATTAATATTTATTCCCGCTGTAATTTAAAGAGAAATTTTAATTAAAATTCATTCTTTATTTTCCAAAATAAAATAATGATAATTTAAATTAATAATGGTTTGCTAGTTTGTATTGGTTTAATGGTAAGTTAATTTGTATCAATGGTATGTTAATTTATATTGGAAATATGTAATAAAAATTCATATGCTATATTTCATTTTTTCCAACCTACATTTCAAAGTTATAAAGAATAAATTTCTATATGAAAAAAATCATATTTGTTTATAATAATATTCAGTAAAAACCTCAACTCTTTATAAATTAAAAAATAAATAGTCCAAAATGAATATAATCAAGTTTTTATTAATGAGACAGACATTAATAAAGCACCAATCATAATAACGTTGGAGGATTGAAGAAGATAAAAACTATAAATTCTTAATGTATAGTAATTAAAATTAAAATTCGTAAAATGATAATCATAAGATGATAACCAACGAGAACTAATTACATGATGAAGAGCATCAATAAATTAATCTATATAAAGAATTATGTGCCCTCAAAATTAAAATAAAATTAACGAGATTACAATTAATCTCTTTTTATACGTCAGCACTCATTATTGTGCAAAATATATACTAGATTTTATTAAAGAATGAGACATTAATACAGCACTAATCACCACAACAACGCTGGAGGATTAAAAGAAGATTAAAAACTGTATTTTTTAACGTAGAGTCAGCAACTAAAATTCTTAAATAATGATAAGCCACGAATAATTAGATATTCAATAATTCAACTTAATTAACTAATCAAGAGATAAAAATAAAATATAACGAGATTACATTTAATTTCCTTTCACATGTCATTCACTTGCAACAATTATACAGTATTTAAAAATGGTATACTCGGCTTACTAGAATTAATTTCATTCATTCATTATTTTTCATTGACTTAATTGTTCAAACATATTAATTTTTAAAGTTGAAAGCAAATTTCTATACAAGAAATTAACAGAAAATTTTTAATTTACTAAGATATTAAGTATATCTGCCAGTAGGCAAACGCCCTTGGCCGACTATGGACTGTTGCGCCAATGAAGATTTGGTTTTGTTTGCCGCTCTACGGCTACATTTTGCACACTTTAGGCTAAATAGACCATTATGTACAGTTTAAAGTGGATTCCGAACCACTAACAAACATCCATGTCAAAGCCAGGATTCGAACCTGAAGCCTGTGATAATAATCCTGATCTAGAGAGATTTACTTAAGCTGCATTTTTTATTATTTTAAGATCACAAATATTGCTAAAAATAATTAAATAAATATGTTTAAAATATTTTCTAAAATATTTCTTGTATTAAACCATATGAAAGTTTCAAATTGCAATAATCTTAGCAAAATCATTGCGACATAGAACTTTTTCATACCATACAAATGCTAATATTAGAATAGTTAATGTAATTCATATAGTTAATGTAATTCACTATTCATTAATAGTTAATAGTTAATGTAATTCTGATCCATTCAGAGCCTGATTAATATAACAGTTGTAACCGTGGTTCAACAAAAACCGCCATGTTTTCTACTATTCACTGCAAGAGCGCCCTTGGCGTTCAGAAGAAATCGTCAGTAGGCATCGAGAATCTCACCGGAGAGAATGTATAGCAAGACCAGCGCTGCTGTCTCAGAGACTTTTAGTTTAGTCTCTCACCCTAGAGAAGATATAGTTAGCACAATCATGGGCATAAGTAGGCATCGAGACTCACCCGAGATGGCGCACGGCGCAACTGGCGCTTCCATTATTTATAATCTCTCATTCCGAAAGGATATGACAGTATTTACAGCTTAGAAGTAGAATATTTCCACAAATCTTCATTTGTATATCTTTAAATGTGGTATTTATGTTATTTATGTGCTTGTAAATAAATCTGTGTGTTCTTAAACCTGTGTCTCAACACAACTACACCCAGATCCAGCTGCCAAACAACTGACAACGCTACACTGTTAAATATTTCCCATTCCGAACTATAAGTATGTCTTTTATACTTATAGTTCGATTACGTATGTATGTCTATAAGTATTATAAGTAAGTCTTTATACTTATAGTTCGATTACGTATGTATGTCTATAAGTATTATAAGTAAGTCTTTATACTTATAGTTCGATTACGTATGTATGTCTATAAGTATTATAAGCAAGTTTTTATGCTTATAGTTCGGTTACGTATGTATGCCTATAAGTATTATAAGTAAATCTTTATACTTATAGTTCGGTTACGTATGTATGTCTATAAGTATTATAAGCAAGTCTTTATACTTATAGTTCGATTACGTATGTACGTCTATAAGTATTATAAGTAAGTCTTTATACTTATAGTTCGATTACGTTTGTACGTCTATAAGTATTATAGTAAGTCTTTATACTTATAGTTCGGTTACGTATGTATGTCTATAAGACTAAGTAAGTCTTTATACTTATAGTTCGGTTACGTATATATGTCTATAAATATTATAAGTAAGTCTTTATACTTATAGTCTGATTACGTATGTATGTCTATAAGTATTATAAGTAAGTCTTTATATTTATTTATGTTATTACGTTTGTATGTCTATAAGTATTATAAGTAAGTATTTATACTTATAGTGATTACGTATGTATGTCTATAAACCTGTGTCTTTATACTTAAGTTCGGTTACGTATGTATGTCTATAAGTATTATAAGTAAGTCTTTATACTCATAGTTCGATTACATGTATGTCTATAAGCTTTATACATAGTTCGATTACAATGTCTATAAGTATTATAAGTAAGTCATACTTATAGTTCGATTACATGTCTATAAGTATTATAAGTAAGTCTTTATACTTATAGTTCGGTTACGTATGTATGTCTATAAGTATTATAAGTAAGTCTTTATACTTATAGTTCGATTACGTATGTATGTCTATTATAAGTAAGTCTTTATACTTATAGTTCTTACGTATGTATGTCTATAAGTATTATAAGTAAGTCTTTATACTTATAGTTCGGTTACGTTATATGTCGTATTATAAGTAAGTCTTTTTACTTATAGTTCGGTTACGTATGTACGTCTATAAGTATTATAAAAGTCTTTATACTTATAGTTCGATTACGTATGTATGTCTATAAGTATTATAAGTAAGTCTTTATACTTATAGTTACTGTGCAGTAACTATCTATATAACGACATGACGATTTATGTATTTACAAATGATTATAAAAATCATAATATTTCGGGATAATGTAAAAGGTATATAAGAGCTTAGAAAATTGTGTTTAAACTTATAAATTTATTCGTTTGTTTATAAAAATTTTTATTCTGCCTTCTAGCAAATTATTTGGATAAAAGTGCCTTTCTCCGAATTTTATTATTGGATTAGACTTTGAATAAAATTGCATTTTAGATTTTAAACCCTATTTTCAACGATAAAAATGTTTGTAAAATAAGTTTGAAATAGTATAAATAAAATAATGCATCGTCTGTCAGAAGAGATTAAACTTTTTCTTCATATGCATAATCCTTCGAAAATTGCATTTTAGAAATATTTGTTCAATACAAACTTTTTTTTTTTATGTTATAGAAGCAGAAAAGTTTATCCTTTAAAAAAATATTTTCATGTTTTTCTTCATAATATATGAGAAAAACACTGAGAGTTAATACCATTCAATACATTTTTTTATGCATATATTTTATTTTATCTGATAAAGGGAGGAATTATATTAAAAAAAAATATAAAAATAAACTACTATAATTGTTTTTCAAAATGATTTTTTTTTTTTTTTTTTGCTATTACAGTTTATAAGTTATGTTTATGTTACTAGTTTTTACTAATAAATTATTTTTAAATTGTTGTTTAAAAACTCTTTAGTCTTTAAATAAAAGTCCTTCATTTTGAATTTTTTTTTCTTCTTTTGACGCAACAGCCCTATGGTGGGGAAAAGGCCGTCTGCCTGCTGGCAGATTTCTAGATAGGAGAGGTTTTCGTCTTACGAGGTAAGGTTGTCAGCCCTACGTCCAGTGCTCTACAGTCATATTAGACCGGGAGCTACTGTTTGAAGTAAATTCTGAACCACTACAAACAGCCATGGCACCGCCGGTACTCGAACCAGTAACCTGTGGAACCGAGATCCAAATAGCTAGTCACTCGGCCGTTTTTATGATATTGTTAATTTTTGGAGAACAGATGACTGCCATATGCATATATTACTATTATTCTGCAGAAATTGTGATTATCTACATGTTGGTGAATGTCAACAAACAAGTTAATGAAATAATTTTTGATTTAGTTAAATTATTCGGCATAACATTTGTGCATTTGTGCAGCTTCAAAAATGAAATAGATTTTTAATTTAATATTTTTTGTAGTGTGCAGTTGGCCAACAGGATTGTAACTAACCGTGGTTGGGTTTGAAATAATTGTGGACAGATTAGAGAACTTACAGCTTTACTTACTCACGCACAAACACTACACACATACAATTAGAGCTATACATTATTTAACACATTTAAAGACATATAATTACAGATTTTTTGAAGGATTCCACTTCTACGCCGAAAACCTGATATTCGGTTACACGCAGGGTGTGCAAAATATACTTCCTCTCCGGATGAAAGTCTTTAGGCCAACTGATAAGCAGGATTGCGCTAAATATATTTCCTCTTGGGGTGAGAAACTGTAAACTAAACATTTCTCAGCGGGAGAGTAGGTTGCGCTGTACTTCCTCTCGGGTGAGAGTCTCGAGGCTGACTGACCCTTTCTACTGAACGCTTCAGAGTGTAGGAAGAAACAAGGTTATACGTTTAAATGGCTGGTTTTATACAGGATAATTAATAAAAAAGTGGTCAGTAAAATATTTGTTTTGCACTGTGAAATACATTTCTTTAATTTCTTAAGTAGTATATGCTAAGAATAAAAAAATTTTAAGATTTATTCTATGTTTTATTATTAGATGCTTATAATTTTACATAATAAATTATTTTACATTGCACTTTATAAATTCTTAAATCTTAAAGTAAATTTAATTTTTATTTTTTCTACGTAACGGGAGTAACAGGCCAATTTGAATTAATTATCGTCATTTGGCGACAACCAATTTGGCATCAATTTCAATTTGCAAATATTATGTTTCCCTTGATTAGTTGTTTCTTCTTCTCTCTTTTTTTCAACTAAATTTTTCTAGTGTTGCGTACATTATATAATAATAATAATAATAATAATAATAATATAATAATATAATTAATCTCCAAACACAATTCAAGGACTAACAAAAAATCCATTTAAAACCCAATTGCAAACCAAACATGGCAGCCATCCCCTCACTTGATATTCAGTTTCTGAAGAAAGAAATGGCAAAATGAAAAACCACAGACATTCTGGTGAAATTTTAATTCTTTTCTTCCCTCCTACTTATCATGAAGCCCTCCTCCGGAAGTCTATTTCGAATATCTCGAATTTCCAATACCGACTTCTAGAAGTGGAAATTAAAACTCTCCCCAAATCGGTTTTTAGGATTTCAGAAAGCCCATGCAAATTTCATCTTCGACCTCTGCTCGGAGATTTTCACTTTTTCTGAGGGACCGACCACAAAATACCAGCAGTCATAATGAATGAATTGCAAAAAATTTTTTTTTTTTAATGTTTTATTTTGAAAAATATATTAAAATACGTATTTTGGGAATAAAATGTGTATTGGCGACCAAGTACAGTGATGGAAGATAATAGAAATAATAGTATTAAATGGAATGCATCCATACAGATTAAATTAATAATGGAACTAAATTGAAAACATCCATAGAAATAAAATTAATAATGGAGTTAAATAGAATACTACTAATACTATTAACATGAAAAATAAGTTATTTTTTAATATTTTAGATGGCAATAAAGATTTAAGCTTTTGATAATAATAAGCTAATAATTAAGTAGTTTGTAATACCATATAATGGATTCCTTATATGATTCGACCATGAACATATTTTTATAGCCTTCTAAAAATACAAATATTTTTGCATAAACTTAAAAAGTCTAAAATGTTTAATTTTAATTTTATTTATAAAGGAAATTAAGTCAACTATTTTAAATATAATAATGTTTATGCTAACCCTCGATAAACTGCAACTAATATTTTTTTGCATCCAGTACTGAGTCAGTACTTAAAAATGTAGAATCAAATGGAATGGTTTATACTAATGATTTAAAGCAAAAAACATCATAGCAACATGACAAAATAACATAAATTGTGTATAAAAAAGGAAATATAACCAAGAATTCTATTTGATGATTGCAAACGATTTACATCATTCGAAGAAATTAATATCGTTTGGACTGAAGTAAAAATTTTATAAGCTTCTTCTTACTGATTAATTGAAGCAACTTAATCTCATTTGATTTTAAGTATTGGCTGGTTCTTTTACCTATAGTATAAATGCAATTGAAAGCGATCTGGCCTCCTACTTTGATAGCTTTTATACATATACAGATATAACTGTGGAGTCTTCAATGAAATACACAAACAAGAGAATATGATGTTTTTGAAGCAAACGAAAACATTTATTTACGTTTCATCTTTTAAAAGCAATATTTTCATTCTTCAAAGGAAAGAGCATTCAATGGGGAAGGGTAGGGAAGTCCTGACTTTTTCTTGGCATACCTTTTCTGATTAAAGGCTCATTGTTCGATATGATATACCATGGATAATCCTTGAAGGAATATGTCTCTTGGGAAAACCTTTTTTGCAACGAAGTGTCATCAATATTTGTTGCTATTTGTATTAAAATAATTTTTTAATGCCAATATCAAAAGCTAAAAAAAAATTTAGTTTGTTGTAAGCTTCAATTTTGATTTTCAAGTATCCTTTTTATTGATATGATCTGAACTCTAGGTAGTTTCTTTTCTTATATAACCATATAATATCTCATCATCATCAATAGCACGACAGCCCAGTGAGAGCCAAGGCTTTCCTTTGAAGAGATTTCCATGTGGTGACAACGGCTCTGGGTGACAACGGCTCTCCAATTCTTAACCTTTAGTACAGTAAAATCTTTTCAACTGCGTCTATCCCTCGCAACTATGGTCGTCCTATTCCTCTTTGACTCTGTGGCTTTGACAAAATGAGCCTTTTAAGAGTTTAAATCCTTCATTCTAAACACAGGAGCAGCCCAGTTTAATCTATTCGTATTAATAAATTTTTATAATATTTAAGTTTCTATAGAATTTATAAATTTCTGCGTTGTACGATCTTCTCCAACAATCACTTTCCTTAACACCTCCAAGAATAGCCCTTAAAATCTTCCGCTCAAATATACTCAAATGATATAAGATCCACCTGATGTATTTAAAATGGTGGTTGAAATCTTAAAGATGACAGAATAAAGCAAAACTTTTTTTTTTTACATAATAGGATGCGTGTGTCAGGTATGACATGCAAAACCAGTAACATTATGCAAATAATATATGTGAAAACAAATTATTTTAATTACAGTTATAGAAATTTATTGTTCAAATGAGAAATCAGGAATTTGAATAAAAGTATTTGCGACCATGTACAGTAATGGTATATAATGAAAATAATGAAATTAAAGGAATACCTCCATAGAAATTAAATTAATAATGAAATTAAATGGAATATATCCATTGAAATGAACTAATTGAAGACATTCATAGAAATTAAATTAATAATGGGATTAAATATAAACATACATAGCAATTAAATTAATAATGGTATTTTAAGAAATACAAGAAATTAAATTAATAATGGTATTTTAAGAAATACTTCCATAGAAATTAAATTAATAGTGGGACAAAGGAATAATTAAAAGGAAGACATCCAGTATGCCACTTAATTCGAAAAATATGTAATGCACAGTTAGAAGGAAAAAAATATATCTAAATATCTCTAAAATATTAAAAATATATCTAAATATCTCTAAAATATTAAAAATATATCTAAATATTCTAAAATATTAAAAATATATCTAAATATCTCTAAAATATTAAAAATATATCTAAATATCTCTAAAATATTATATCTTAAGATTTAATATTGTGATTATTTCACAATATTATCTAATCCTAGTGAATGTTCAATTTTACTTTTATTATTATAATAATGGGATAATTTCATCATAATAAATATTATCAATAGGATGTTTTAAAAGAGACTTTCCGATTTTTAAAGCTGGCAAATATAATTTTTCCCTTATTTGCAATTTGAATTTCATTTTTATTTAAAATACACATAAACCAACATATGATGTCACTTTTAAAAGAACAATGTATTGAAACCAATAGGTAAAATATTAGGAGAAAACCCTGTTATTTAAAAACACGTTAATGGAAGAGTTTCAGTTAAAAAAAATATTCCATTTTGTAAAAAAAACCTCACTTTTTTTTATGATACTTAGCTCAGTGATAAATTAATTGAAATTGCATTTTCTTATTAGATGCTAAAATATTTAATACGTCTTTGTCTATAAATACAAGATTTAATATTTTAATTAAATGAAATCTTCATAAAAATTTTTTTGACATTGTTCAGTTATTAAATTAAAATAAACAATAAAAGATAATGATTGAAATAGAATTTAATTATCTAAATTAAAATTAGTTTAATAATTGAATTAGTTTAGGTTTATGTAGTTACAAAATGTTAGACAATTCATAAAAGTGAAGTTTTGAAAAGCAATATGCGTAGAACTGAAAACTAACACACACGAGACATTTTTCAATTTCAACAACCAGCAGCCGTTACGCATTGTATTTTCGCAAACAGAAAATGACGAAATATTTTATCTTTTGCATTCAAAGTCTGGGAGCAGTTTCTTGAGTTATTGTTTTATTGATACTTTAAAAGTCAAAATCGGGACTGGAGAGCCGGCGTTGTGTATTGCAATTGAAAAAAGCAATAGGAGATCGAAAAGGAAAGGTTTAATTCTTTCTGGAGAGGGGGAATCAATAGATGTGGAGGTTATGCAGATGGCATGTCTTCACAGGATTTCTGGATGGGGGACCGGATATTAATTTAATAAAATAATGTGCAGGTAAGTTTCCAATTGTGTGCAACTATGTTTGTGTAAATTTTAAATTTTATCACAATTATGCATTGTGTTCAATAATAATTGTCAGTTTTAAATAGCTGAGTGTTAAGGTACAATAAGTATATTAAATACTAAAATATATAAATTTTAGTATTTAGTATTCTTATTTTATATAAATTTTAGAATTTAGTATTTTTTATTTTTATATTCGTTTAAATTTATAAAATACTAGGCAATATAACTCGACATTTCCGGAGTTTGAATTGATATATTATACTAAATTCCTATAACTTTTAATTATAGAAAAAATCATTGTAAAGTAAAATAAATTAGATATTTAAACATTTGCGATTTTAATTTTTTTCTAACATGAAAAATATTTTTAATCAGATTTATTAAAGTATCATTTTATAATTCAGGGTCTCTTCACAAGGAGCCTGATGGCCGAATGACTAACGCTCTGGCCAACAGGCTTTCGGGTTCGAGTCCCTGCGAAACCATATATGATTGTAATGGTATGAAATCTACTTTAAACTGTCGGTCCTAATGAAATATGACTGTAGAACGTTGGGAGTAGGGCTGACAACCCTATATCATAACAAGATACTTCTCGAAATCTGCCAGTAGACAGATGATGCTGGTCTATCATGGGACCATTGCGTCAATAAAGAAGTATGTTCATGAAGTCATATTAATTTATGATCTCTTTGTTATTGTCTAATTTAATTTCGTAGAAATTTAATTCATATTTTCACTAATTTCTTTTAAACACATATTAATTTCCAAAATATTTGGATTTAAAAATATATGTATAAAATGAGTAAATTTTTTTATTAAGCAATTAAACATTGGTGGTGTCAGGGAATAAATAATTTGTTGCAAAGCATTTACATAAACGATTTTTTTTTACAGGCAATGTAATAACTTCATTATATTTCGTGTAAATTCTGAAATTTAAATCGTATTATATATACATTTAATCTTGAAACTGTTATAGTGCTTATTAGTGGGCGAGAAGGTGAAAATTGATTCATGCTAAAAAGATCAACAAATTAGTTAACTAATGATGTCAACAATTTAATTTTCAATATATAAAGAGCAAATACTTAAATAAAGGTTCTTTAAGAATGGATGATGACAAAAAAAAAAAAAGATTCTTTTAGATTTAAGAAAGCCCGAAGGAAAATAATTGTTGCAATTAATTTCTGATAAAATATTATAATACAGACAAATTTGTTGTTGTTGTTATCTATGCATTATTATAACTCAAATTTGGCCACTTACCGCAGACACAACGACATCTAAAAATTATAATGGGACCTTCTTTACAAAAACAACCAAAACACCTTAAAAACAGTTAAAAAGTTAAATGTTCTAAGAATAAAATTTAAAAAAGCTAGAAGCACCCTAATAAAAGTCCGTATGATCAGGACATATTTATCTGGCTCCTCCAGTAAAGAGTACACAAATCATCATTTTATTGTGTTAGAATCCAGTCCCGAACAAACAAGTAGATGGGCCTTATTCATTTTCTCTCTGCCTTACATAAAACACATACACCAAAAGTTCACAATCGCTATTTTGATCAGATGTTCCACCAGGCAGTTGTGTCCAGTTTTTATTTTGAAATTGACAGCAACCTATTTGCGAGTTTTTCCACTCAATTTTTTCCAGTCATCCCCTGATTGTCTCCCCCAGACTTCCCCTTTGGTGTAAGATAATAATTCACTAATATAATATGACTTAATTTTGTCCCGTATAGTTCTCCTAAACGAGTCAAGAAGGATAGAACACTGTCCAGGAATTTCTGTTCCTTCTTTTGCCCAGAAGATCTGCCCTTTCGTTTAAATCCATTTCCAACATGTGATGGAATTCACTGGAAAGTAATGTATTTACCATTTTCATTAAGAAACTTGATATCTTTTATTTTGGTTATAATTGCAGATCCAGACTGTGTTTGTAAAGCAAGTGCTTTAATGGCGGATGTAGAATACAGCATAAGTATCCAGTAGAATGACTGCTTTGAAAAAAAAAAATCTAGGATACTCTGATTCAAGCCATAATATTACTAGAAGAATTTTACTTTCGTTTTCAACTCCCGCATGTGATGGAATACACATACAAATTTAGTATCAGATCTGCAGTTACTTGAAATATGGTTATATTATTGAACATAAACGATAAAACATTGTATTTCATTATTTGCTGTTATCTTTTGTGAAAAACAATATATTAATTGTTATTTACTTTCTAATTCAAAGGCATTCATAGCTTTTTAATGATTCACGAATAGATAAAGCAGATAATTAATACATTTTGTGATCCATTGAATTTTAGTTAGAATAGCAACAAAAAATAAAGGAGCATGAAAAATATGAAAAAGTATTCGTTCAGAATTTTCCGATTTTCAACACCCTTGTACGATAAGCAATGTTAGCATGAGAAATGAAAATGATCTTGATAATCGGCAAAACCATTGACTGGAAGTTTGTTTTATGTTATGATAAAAAGTGAAAAAGAAACCAAAACAAAAAATATTTTTCCTCTTTTTGAAGTTGAATTCTTCAGTGTTATCCTTTTGGTGCTTTTGTGATGTAAAAATCTATACAAACTCTTTTCAAAGAAGAATGAAACTTTTGCAGTTTTTTTCCCCATTTATACTTCTATAGAATCTCGTTTTTAACTTGTGTTTACTGTTTCTTTTTTGCATGCATTGCTTTTTTTTAACTCGTTCAACTTGCTAATGTGTTTCGTTCAAAGACAAATTGATATTTGACTTTTTTTAGTTTTCCAAAAAGGAAAACCGAACACCATTCAAATCTATTGAATTATAAAAGAAAGAAAAACCCTATGAGAAAAGGAAATAAATTTTATAGTGTATTTATTTCATCTTTTAAATCAATATATTGATTTTATAGTTATATATCATAAAAATTACAATGGAAAATATTACACATGACCAATTTTAATGTCTATTTTTTATAAAAAAAAAAGTCAAAGTTTTTCTCGTCATATATCCGTATGATCAGGACATGTTTCTTGGCCCTCCAGTAAAGAGTCCACAAATTACAATTCTTGTTGTAAATTAAAAAGTCCAGTCCTGAGTAAATAATTAGATGGGCCTTATTCATTTTTCTGTCTTACATAAAACACATACATCAGAGTTATTAATACATCAGAGTCACAATCCCTATTTTGGTCAGATATTCGCCCAGACAGTCATGCCCAGTTTTTATTCTAAAATTGACAACAGCCTTCTTTATGAGTTTTTTTTTTCACTGAATTTTTTCCAGTAATTCCCAAACTTTTCCTTTAGTGTAATATAATAATTCACTAATATGTGATAATTTAATTTTGTTCCGTATTGTTCTACGAAAATAGTCAAGGGAATGGAATACCGTCCATGAACTTTTGTTCCTTTTTTTTGCCTGGAGATCTGCCCTTTCATTTCCATCAATTCCAACATGTGATGGAATACACAATTGAAAATTGATGTATTTACCATTTTCATTAAGAAACTTGATATCTTTTTTATTTTGGTTATAATTGCAGATCCAGACTGTGTTTGTAAAGCAAGTGCTTTTAATGGCGGATGTAGAATACAGCATAAGTATCCAGTAGAATGACTGCTTTGAAAAAAATATCTAGGATACTCTGATTCAAGCCATAATATTAATAGAAGAATTTTACTTTCGTTTCCCTCAACTCCCACATGGGATGGAATACACATACAAATTTAGTATCAGATCTGCAGTTACTTGAAATATGGTTATATTATTGAACATAAACATTAAAACATTGTATTTCATTATTTGTTGTTATCTTTTGTGAAAAACAATAAGAAATATATTAATTGTTATTTACTTTCTAATTCAAAGGCATTCATAGCTTTTAATGATTCACGAATAGATAAAGCAGATAATTAATACATTTTGTGCATCCATTGAATTTTTTTGTTAGAAATAGCAAACAAAAAAATAAAGGAGCATGAAAAATATGAAAAATATTCGTTCCGAATTTTCCGATTTTCAACACCCTTGTACGATAAGCAATGTTAGCATGAGAAATGAAAAATGATCTTGATAATCGGCAAAACCATTGACTGGAAGTTTGTTTTATGTTATGATAAAAGTGAAAAGAAACCAAAACAAAAAATATTTTTTCCTCTTTTTGAAGTTGAATTCTTCAGTTTATCCTTTTTGTGCTTTGTGATGTAAAAATCTATACAAACTCTTTCAAAGAAGAATGAAACTTTTGTAGTTTTTTTTTTCCCATTTATACTTCTATAGAATCTCATGCTTTTTTTTTTTACTTGTGTTTACTGTTTCTTTTTGCATGCATTGCTTTTTTTTTAACTCGTTCAACTTTGCTAATGTGTTTCGTTCAAAGACAATTGATATTTGACTTTTAGTTTTCCAAAAGGAAACCGATCACCATTAAAATCTATTGAATTGTAAAAAAGGATAAAACAAAAGCAAAAGAAAAACCCCATGAGAAAAGGAAATAAATTAGTTTATAGTGTATTTATTTCATTTTTTAAATCTATATATTGATTTTATAGTTATATAACATTAAAAAACGATTTTTATGTTTATTTTTAAAAAGGAACCAAAATTTGTTAATTATACATTTCACGTTAAAATATTTGTTTGGACATTAATTTTTAAGCAAATTAAAAAAACAATGTCAATATTCACATTTATTTTATAATAAAATATGTTTTTTTTGAAGGTAAATTTTTTTTTTTATTTTTGAATTGTAAAAGACTGAAATATATGAATAAAATTAGCAGAAAACGTATGCTTGCTTACTTTTTTTTATGTAATATTAGTTAAACACATTTGCTAACCCTAAAACCAGTAAACCTAACCATTGAAAGGGAAAAATAACAGAGACCTTACTTTAAGAAAGTCATTAGTTAAAATCTAAAGATATTTCAAAACTAATGTTGTTTTTTGAAACTTTTAATTCAATATTGAATTTTAATAAACTCAATTTTTTCAATATATTGTCTTATTATTGCATATACTAATGAATTCAATTTTTAATGTATTACAATATTCATAAACTAATTCAATTCAATTTTTTAATATTATAAACAATGATTATAATGAATTTTACTCCTTTTATAATAAATTATACATGTGCGATTAATTATACATGGTATTTCAATTATTATAGTCTCTGCCTACAAATCCTGAATTTGCAATTTCAGCTTGATTTTACTTCAGCAATGTGCAGATGCATTGCAAAATTTATAAAAGTACTTTCTTCCATAGATTTTAAGCATCATTGAAGAGTTTGTATAAAATGCTGCATCAAGCACGTTATGATTAACAAATATGATATTAATTATAAAAAAAGTGCTGCATCCAAACATATTATGATTAACAATCATGATTGTGATTTTAAATTGAATTATCTAAAAATCAATAAACTAGATTGAATCCTTTGAAATAACATGATTTTTCAATATTTTACGCAAAAAATTATCGTGATCAAAAGACTTAAATTAATAAAGCTCAAATTTTAGTTAGTGAATTACTTATGCTGTATACGAACATAATAAATGAATTTGAAATTCAAATTATACTTTTAGTGAATGAGATCGTTTAATTGACAACAAATTTCAATTATAAGAAAAATAATAGATAATTTAGAAATATACTAATCTTGTCATTTGATTGTAATTGAATTTTAAGAAATCGAAATTGTTACCAATATTAGATTAAGAACTGAATCCGTCTGCCTCGCCGACATCTGCACAAAATAGGGATTGTGAACTCTAATATATGTGATTTATATAAAAACAGAGAAAAAAGGAATAAGGCACATCTACTTGTTTGTTCGGCGCTGGAGTCTAATGGTGAGTTGTGTACTCTTTACTGAGGGCTAGAGAAAACATGTCTTGTACACACAGACTTTTTATTATGGTGTTTGAGCTTTTTAAATTTTATCTTTAGAACATTTAAATTTCTTTTTTAACTGTTTTCAAGGCCTTTTGGTCTTTTTTGTTGAGAACGTCTGGTCTTTTTCCTTTTGCACCTTTTTGATTTGTTTATAAGTTATTTTTATTTCTACGGTAAGTGGCCAAATCGTAGTGTGATTGAATTCTAACAACGCCGTAGGTAACAATAACAACAAAATCTGAGAAAGTAGTTTTCTTTGGTTATCAGCATATTGTCCTTATGCTGAGCAATTAAGATAAAGCAGTTTTAAAAGCATGATTCTTGCGTTTGACGTCCATATTTTTTTAATAAAAAAACTCGCGAGATATTTACAAGATTTTTAAAAGATTAAAAATTAACCATTACGTTATGCCTCTCTCTAAAAAGGCTAAGTTCCCATTGGCTATACTGAGAAAAGCTTGTTTTAATGGTGCTGCCATCTCCTTCGAATCTCTGAAATAAAGATTTACCTTCCCAAAGATTATTAAAAGATTCAAAATTGACCACGTGGTGTTC